>CABFVZ010002763.1:0-20998 GCA_902151445.1 Timema monikensis
AGGATTCTATTAAAACAAAGTTAAATGTTCTATGGAAAGTAATTTAAGAAAGTAGACAGACCCTTACTGTAAATAATTTACACTCTGGCTCCTTATTATACGGCCTTTCCTTTATCCGGGCTGGAATTCTACCGCCTTAGGCCGGATAACCGAGACTATGGTGTAGTTAAAAGAGCACCTGGACTCTCTGGAGAAAGAGGTAAACCATCCCAGAAAATAATACCCCAAATATACTCGAGCGGGACTAAAAGCCCGAGCTCCGGTCAGTATTCTTAGTTTGTTTTAAATGTGGGATATTTAAACAAATCACTGAGTCACCTCGAGAATCCCTGAGTCACCTCAAGAATCCCTGAGTCACCCCGAGAATCCCTGAGTCACCTCGAGAATCCCTGAGTCACCTCAAGAATCCCTGAGTCACCTCGAGAATCCCTGAGTCACCCAGAGAATCCCCGATCTTCCATGCAAAGAGAAATTCCCCGAGAGTTCCAGGTTTTCCAGGCGACTACACAGCCATGATTGAATGAGACTATGTTTAGAAAGTGAACGTTAAAATGTATAATTACAGGTGTAGCCACCAGTATTATTATTGCTGGGCTATTAGCGCTTGGGACTGACTCGTGACCGTGGAATAACAGACTAAGCCTCCAACAGCGAAACATGGAGAGGAATCTATAACTGGATGTTGTGACCTTGAGAAGTGGTCAGCACGCCAAGGTCAGCTGTGAGCTCTGTCGTGCTCACGACGCTCAACAACTACCTCTGAGATCCTCCGGTTTGAGTCCCGGCCGGTGTCCTCGTGAAATGACAGTAGGGGAGGGGCGGGGGGCAAGAGGCGCTAACAGACTCACTCGCGCTACAACTGTCACAATAATAGTAATAATATTAAACCCACACCGATGATCACATGGTCTACGACTGGATTGCCGATGGTGGAGATACCGGGGTTCCATTCCCGGTGGGGTTTACTGAAGCTGGGGTTTTCCTAGACAATTTCCCGCTCTCCCTTCACGCAAAGGCTGGTACATTTCTTCCTAAGTTTAACCTTGTTCTCCGTTATTACATTAGCGTATTTATCTCGTACGTAAGACCTGAACGTGTAGTAAGACGCAGTGCTAATAATAGTAATAGTAATAATAATATACTGGTATGAGGCAGGTAACAATCAATATTCCTGAAGATGAAGTTTTAAGACAAACATTTTATATTCTGCCCTAGAGGAGTATTCCTTCCCCTCCCCTCTGACATGGTTGAGGGGGAGATCTGGTCAAGTTCCTTAATTCAGTTTGACACCTTAGCTCAGTCGGTAGCGCGTCTGTATAATAAACTTAGAGTCCTGTGTTCGAGTACTGGAATGGTCGAAAGATGTATCATTGGTGAAATGTGGATTGCTCTTTCTCTGAGGACAGGAGCTTGTTGTTGTGTCTGTTCTCTGAGGACAGGAGCTTGTTGTTGTGTCTCATCTCTGAGGACAGGAGCTTGTTGTTGTGTCTGTTCTCTGAGGACAGGAGCTTGTTGTTGTGTCTCTTCTCTGAGGACAGGAGCTTGTTGTTGTGTCTGTTCTCTGAGGACAGGAGCTTGTTGTTGTGTCTCATCTCTGAGGACAGGAGCTTGTATGTTGTGTCTGTTCTCTGAGGACAGGAGCTTGTTGTTGTGTCTGTTCTATTTTTAAGTTAATTTACAAGTCATGTGCTGATATAATCAGTCGGTTCGGAAAGTGTAGGTTAAATAAAATCTTAAATTGATCTAATATGGTTTATAGTAGCTGCCATCAGGTGTATGTGGAGGTTTCTATATCTATGTGAGAGGAGATAACGAATGGAAAAGGAGAGATACAGTGTTTGGAAAATGACGGTGCATGGCGACGAGAAGAGGTCTGCAATCCTGTATCTGCTGAGCTCACAGAACAGTTTATTTGGAAAGGGGTTCTCTTGTGACAACAAATGTAACAGGAAAGTAGATACTGGAACAGGAGAACTGTCCTTCTCTTAGTGAATGTAACAAGAAAGTAGGCAGTGGAACAGAAGGGACAGCACTTCAAGACATATTCAGCTAGTGCGCAACAAATCATCTCCAAGCTCTTGTTACCCCGAGTCAAGGCCACGAGGTTGTTTTACAGGTAATTGATGAGATTTTCTCTGTACATAAACTCGACCAGATCCCCACATACCAGCTAGTGTGAGAGTCGACCTATACCAGATTGCAATCGTGTCCAGGGATTGGTGTCGTTGGTAGACTACATTAGTTGCTTTCCTCCTGAAGACCTCGGGGTTACCAGTTCATACCCGGCACCTGTGCCCAAACCTGTCCATCTCTCAGCCTCTCCTACAATTTGTAGAGTTGGCACAAGAGCTGCTCCCACGGTGTTTGTTCTGGTCCACGCCCGCTGGTCACAGATCATCTGCTCAAGGTGAGTTGGAGGTCTCTTCAGGGTGGTCCCCTCTTCACCTTGGTCCGTGGACGACGCAACAAGCTCTCTATAGACACTGTCCGACCAGGGCTGGGGGCAGACCTAGCTCTCGACAGTTACCAGTAGTAAAACAGACATATATATTATATAATTACAAATTATGAACGGGCGAGCGGAAAACAGGTAATATTAAAAACAATGTGGAACTTAACTGAAATAACCATTTTGTGGGTTTTTGTATAAGCTACCCACGGAGGGAAAAGGGGTAGTATTTCGGTCTCATTGTATCACAGTTTTTTTTTCAGTGAGAGAAGGATAATATTCCTGGAATGTTGCTCTTTTTATACGTACTACGTTATACGTTATACGTACGTACAACACCCTATACATGCTACGTGATTTTATTGAAATAAAAGACCGGCACCATGCTAAGTAAACAAGAAAGTTGCCATTGACTTCAAAAAGTTACATAAAATCTCCCAAGCTCTCCTTTTTACACTCCCCTCTTCATTTATTATATACTGCCGGGGCTGGCTCTAGAGCGGGGAGGGGGGCAGTGTAAGCAGTTGCTTAGGATAGAAAATTCTAAGGGGTGGCAAAAATTAGATTTTTTTGTTTTAATCTATTTGTTACCTATTGGAATCTATAACTTTGTCATATTCATGTATCCTTTAACTGTGGGCCTAGAATCCGTCAGGATGTCTGTGGCCGGAGTTAAGAGGAAGGTGATATTGAAAACTTGTGTGGGTTCGTGATTGACGTTAGACTTGGCTTTTAAAGAGGTTATAATACTACTACATCTATTACAAACGTGAGGTAAGAAGTGAAGTTGGAATGACAAAACTTAAAGAATATTAGGAACCGCGTGACAAAACGAGGTGTTGTGAGGTCTGACTCCTAGGTGGTCCCTACACGGTCGCCGAACCAGGTTCCCTGGGCTCGAGTGGCAGCACCCGAGACTGGTACCAATGAACCGACGTCTTAGCCCGCGTAGTCCCGAAACTGGCAGAGTGATCCTTAGCCTACGATTATTTGTAGTCAGCCCCGAGGAGCTCAATCCCCCTCTTTTAACCGGGCCTGGTTTCTTTCTTAGGAATGCTAACAACACTTTTGTGGTCAGCTCCTCAAGTTTATTGTTTATAGAATAATCAAAACAACCCGCAACGCTCGTTTTGTCATTCGCAACTCATAACACACAATATAACATAAACACACCTTCCAATTGAGGCAATGCGGTTATAACTTTAAAGTTATATTTTGAATTTTAAAGACCTTAAATCTGTCCAAATTTTTACTGAAAGTTTTTATTTCCATCACGAAAGTAAAAGGCATACAAAGCAGGATTTTGAAAATAAAAAAGCCCCATAGGTTTTATGTTCCTTTTAGTGCATCTTCCTTAAATTTAGTGGTAAATTATGCAGTATCAAGCTGTTTAGAGTCAACGGCTTTTTTGATTTAGTGCAACATGTTTATGTACATTTTTTTTATCAACACAACATTAGGGTATTCTTAAACGCCATGTAATTAATTTAACCTTAAAACCATTATGTGAACCACGTTGGTAGAGCTGTATTGATGCTCTGAGACCTCTCCGTTATGAACTTTAACAAATTTTCAATGCATTAGTTGACAAATCAAACGACGATTAATTGACTGACACGACAAGATGTTCGACCCGAGTAGAGGCAAAAGGAATGTCAAACAAAATTAAAAACATTAATTTTGAGGTTTCACTCATTTTGGGGTATGACGCACTATTTCAAGTAGATATTTGTAGTAAACTTTTTCAAACCAAACAGTATGACGTGCAACACGTCACTGATCAGTTAAGAAAAACTAAAGAAGTGATATAGGGTTTGGAAAATTCTTAAAAGTGCATGGGAAGTCGCTGAAGATTTGTATATTAACTACACTTTTGAATCTGAAAACCGTCGGATTGGAAGGAAGTGTAAAACATTTGATTACGAACGCAATAATGAACCACTCAACTACGCACAGAATGGATTTAAGATCAATTTTTATTTTGTGGTTCTTGATAGAGCGCTTGCTGCTGTTGAAGAAAGGCTTTCTCAGTTAATTATCTTAATTCTAATTTTGGATTTTTATTTAATATTCAAAAGTTGAACTCTAAATCACCAAAATAACTTTTAAGTGCTTGCTCAAAGTTAAAGTCTGCTTTACACTATGAAGACTCGAAATATGGGGATTCCCTAGACTTAAAGCATGAGTTGAAAATGTTCACAAAGTTAATCCCATCTTAATTATCATCGCCCCGAGATGTTTTAAATTATGTATACATAAATGGACTACAGGTTTTTTTTCAAATCTTTGCATTGCACTTAGAATTCTCTTCACGCTGCCTGTAACAGTTGCTAGTGCCGAGAGAAGTTTTTCTAAGTTAAAACAGCCGGAGCACTGTGAATCAAGAAAGATTAAGCGGTCTCACATTTCTCTCTATTGAGTCTCAAATAACCCAAATATTTGAGTTGAAATAATTAGTAGAGCAGTCTGCTAAGGCCAAAGCAAAGAAAATTTATTTTTAAGCTGTTGTAGCTGTGTAGTTTTATATTTTGAATTTGTGTTTTTTGATTTGTATTTTTGTGTTAGTTTTTTATAACAATATTTTTTTAATTTAAACGTGTTAAACGTGATTTTTTTTCCACGTTTTGAGAGGAGAGGGTGGCATTTTCATGCATTACTTAGGACGGAAAAAGATCACGAGCCGACCCTGTATACTGTATATATCTAGCTGAGATGCTACATATTTCTCTACAGGACCCGAGATACAGGCTGCTCGTTAGTGGAACTTCATTATGGCTATCGACCTGGATTCACTGCCATTAGGGACACACTACGACAAGCTTATGAGCCCATTTTAAAAAGTTCTGCAGGACGATTGACTGTTTACCAGAGACCACAGGAGAGAAATGTTTGGAGATAGCTGAAGGATTCCAGAACCTTGAAAACTTCACAAGTGGCATTGGGGCTGTAGATTAATCAGAATATTCAAACCAAGTCAACCCTGTTCAGTGAACTATAATCACAAACAACTGATTCATTCACATTATTCGCAGTATGTAATGCTAATTATAATTTAATGCCAATTAATGTTGGCGCATCCTTAAGGACCCTGTGCTTTACAAGGCTCTGATGGCCAATGATTTGGATATCCCTGAATACTGTCCTATTTCTGCAACCAGGGATGATCCATATGTTTTTATATATGTCAAGTCATTCCAGTTAACAGAGCACACGACGCACCACTATGGTGGCCAACAGATGAATGTCAAAAAAAGAATTTTCAACTACAGACTATTCCGAGTCAGACGTTTTATTGAGCGCACTTTTGGGGCACTTGCTGACAAATGGCGCATTTTTCATTGTCCATTCGATGTGAAAAGACCTTTGGCCATATCAATCATGAAAGCTTGCTGTATTCTTCACAATTGTGTATGTGAAAGCGATGGCTCCAGATTTGAAGATACATTGAAAATTCCTCAATGAGGACTAGAAACTTTGCCAGTTGGTGATGTGGGCGGCGAAGAAATAGATCATCTTCAAAGTTCTAAGACTTGTTTGCTGAGTACTTTGAACATGAGGGAAGGAAAAGTTGATTGGCAGGACAAATCTATTAATGGTAGTTTTAAGAAATCTACGATTTGGTCTGCTATTAGTAACTGTTTGCAAAGTAGAAAAAACAAATTAAGCAGGCCTCTAATAATAATTTCAAGTGTCAAAATTGTTTAACTAGAAGAGCTATCCTAATTTTAAATCTACCATGCAAAATAATATTAAAAAATAATTTTACACGAAAATTTACGATAATTTTTCAATGAAACATTATTTCTAAATTTCAATATATTTTTTTAAATGTTCTTATAGCACCAAGGAGCTCTGCACCACCAAACTCACGGCTACAATACTTTCTTTATATTATTAGGTTTATATGCATTATTGTTTCCAGCCTGTAGCCTGGGTCAGTTTTTTATTCAAGCCATATATTTTCTACCGGTTTGTTAGGCTTGTCGTAGCTTCTATATAACTTAAGACTAAGACAGGTACAAAATTCAGTCCCTGGCCATTAATTCAACACTATAAAAGGGTAAACCCACATTTCACCAATGACAAGTTTTTTGCCATGCTGGGAATCGAACCTGGGACTCTTAGTTCGATAGACAGACACGCTACCGACTGAGCCAACGTGCCAGATTCTACATTTTTAAGTAAAAAGTTTTTAAAATCTTACGCTTGTAGTCAAGATTATGACTACAATAAACAAAGCACTTTAATGACGTATATTATCCAAAAAGACGGCAAGCTTTCATCTTATTTGTTTTTAGTGGGGTATTATATGCTATTAGAGATCAAATTGCGGAGTACCGAGACATAATCCCGCCCACTAGTGCTATATTTATTGCTAGATTGTTTTCTCTGTGTCGAGCACAATGTCCCAAGGAACACTAGACAGTACAGTACGTTACTTACCAGACTCACCATTGCCACGAACGTTGCCGAGTCAAATGTTTGCTGTCGCGCTGTGGAAAGTTACGTGTGGTCACTCTGATGCCTCTCAGAAATATCGCTCAAATGGAAAGCTGTTTCTTGCATCATCAACACCAAGATGATATTTGCTCTATCAAGTTGACGAGCGAACTAAAATATAGGTCAATACCTCGTGTTCTGAACTGGTATTGATGAGATCAGATGGACGATGGTCTTCTTGCCTCTAAGAGGAAAGAAAGTAAGAGTGGTCAGCAGTGATAGCTCCTCTTGATGTTGTTCTATGGAAAGAATGCCCCAGCACTATAGGACAGTGATAAGGAGAGGTATCAGGATAACAGAGGACAGGAGGTTGCTTGCTATCTTATGGCAGTGAGCAGGAGATATATTAGGTAGGAGCACATAGGACACGAGGAGGTTGCTATTGTATGTCTGTGAGCAGGAGATGTATTAGGAGCACAGAGGACATGAGGAGGTTGCTATCTTATGTCTGTGAGCAGGAGATGTATTAGGAGCACAGAGGACACGAGGAGGTTGCTATTGTATGGCAGTGAGCAGGAGATGTATCAGGAGCACAGAGGACATGGGGAGGTTGCTATCTTATGTCTGTGAGCAGGAGATGTATCAGGAGAACAGTGAGTAATAAAAGGTCACGTGTTTTGTGTTAATACAAGTTAGATGAGATCTACATTAAATAATACCTCTTCCTTCAAATTCTGTGTCCAATTACCACCTAACAAAGTTTTATCTGCATTGTTTTCAAGTAAAAATGTTTAATGATATATTAAAATTATGCGTATCAAGAGAAAACTTTGTGTAATTAAATACAAAGTGTGTCACGAGCAAGTTGGCCGAGTGTTGCCACGCTCTGAATGGTCCAAGCAGGGCTAGAGGAGTGATTCAGACGTGTAGAACGATTAGAAGCGTCGTGTGTTAATTGTGGTTGAAAGTAGACTCCAAGACGAAGGAAGAAAGTTGAGGTGTAAAACAGGACTTAGGTCTCAGAGAGAGGGACATTGCAAGTCTTGAACTGCTCTTAGCTACTAGAGGACAAGGGCTGTCTTAGATACTAGTCACTAACCAGAACCTTAGGGGAAAGAAGAACATGTTATAAGGCGTCACTCTCGCAATTGACTGGACTGACAATGACATAGGGTTCGAATCCCGGTTGGATGTAATTAGGGTGCTTTTACCTAAAATCAAATGAGGGCACATTTCCTCAAAATACAAACTTCCTCATCCCTAACCCACTAGCATATTTAGTACAGATACGCGTATAGCTTGAACCGGTATGAAGACGTGGTGATAAAAAACAGGAGAAGGAGGGTGAATATTAAGGAATTGTAGCAAAATTAATAAAAAGGAGACATAGGGAAATAGCCAACACTTGAAGTGCAGTCGCTCAGATGAGAAGCGAGGACTCGAGTTTTCAGAGAGATCGTGAGGGCTTCCAAAAGATCGTCAGGGTTTCCCCTCGAGTATTTGCAATCATTGCAACACATTCAACTTAAAAAATACTAGAGCAAGCTTGTTCCAAAAGTTGCGTGCAAGTATAGGATGGCTATCATCCAAATATTGCGTTTCGTCATTGGGACGATGTTACTCTTGTAGTGCGTTCCTCCGGTGAAGCTGGGACCAAGACTCGTGCCTTCATTTACCAACGGGCCAGAGGAGGAAACATCACTGAAGGAGGATACATCACTACACTCCGTACCTGGTGATACATCACTACACTCCATGCCTGGTGCAGGAGGATATATCACTACACTCCGTACCTGGTGCTGGAGGATATATCACTACACTCCGTACCTGGTGCTGGAGGATATATCACTACACTACCGTACCTGGTGCAGGAGGAGGATATATCACTACACTCCGTACCTGGTGCTGGAGGAGGATACATCACTACACTCTGTACCTGGTGCTGGAGGAGAACAGAGAGGATAAAGTGGACAGATAGGGTGACTAATGATGGCGTTCCAAGCAGAGTCAATGAAAAGAGAACCATTCCTCGGGGGATGATGCGAAGAAAGGCCAACTGGATGGGTCACATCACGAGAAGAAATATACTATATAGTGACGCCATAGGATCCAGCCGGCAGAAAGTCAAGACGTGGTCCACACAACATCCAGATATTTAGTAGATCATGACGGGATAGTTTCACAAATGTTTCTAATTCCCGCAGAGTTGGTGGAGTGGTTAGCCCTCCTTACCTGGGAGACCAGGGTTCGGTCACTGACAAGGCTCAGATTATTCACAGCTTGTATTGACATTCTATTCAGCGAGTTTTAAAGATGTACAGAAACAGTGAAACAAAAACATTCTGTTTTGAATATCTCTACAAATAGTTTCACATTGCCACAACATTCTTCTCTGTATTATTTAAATTTAAAAATGACAACTGGGCACGGAAATAGCTGAGCTTGGCTCTTTAATCCATCATGGAATGAGCAAAAGCGGATTTACACTATAGGCTCACTAAGCACGGTCCTAGGGGTGCTGGTGGCCTTAGGGGGTGGAACATTTTGTATGAATTTTAATTTTCATTGTAATATTTTGTTTTTAATAATTAAGTTTGAAAATTTAAGCCAGCACTACAATATTTATTTTTAAATAACCGTACTTTGGAACGCTAAGTAGCTGTGACGTCAGTCTCCCCTTCATAATGTTAGCTCAGGCTACTGAAGGGTATACGCACGTCTTATTACCTTTCGTAGAAATATTTTCTAGAATACTAAATTCCATTCCCCCCCCCACCCCCCAACACCTCTTTACTACTCTATAACTTCCTAAAGCCCTTGACAAAAAAATATTGGGAGGAAGGGGGGGGAGGGCTAACAATTATAAATCCGCCACTGGATATGAGCATTATCACAGTTGTCATTGTCCTAATGGCAGCATAAAGCGCTACTCTGCCTTAAAATATGAGTGAAGAATAACCTTGGATAGCTCAGTGGTAACAACATTGGCGTACTAAGTCAAAAGTCCAGGGTTCGATCCCTGTGTCCAGGTGTCATTTTTCAATTTTAGGAATATTATATTATTATATAATAATATTTAGAAGCGGCTATGGCCGTATTTAGCAAATATAATAGCTTGGAGAACTATTCCATAACTTTTTTTTTATCTTGAAGTAGTTTTTTTGTTATCAATTATTTTTTAGCCCGTCTACTGCTCGGACTATTTAGATTATTCCAGAAAATGTCCTGTAGGAATCTTTTCTGTCAAGAGGGAGATTAAATACCCGTGGAGATATTTGGAAACAAGACAAAGTTCATTTTGAAATGAGATCCAGATAGTTCCCAGATACAAATAGTAGAGTGAGTGTTTATACTCACCAGGGGAAGAGGGAAGTGTTGTCAGCCAATAAATAAGAGATCTCACCGGGAGAACTGCTCATTTCCCCCTCTCTTTCTAACTCGTACACTGGAGTGTAAGTGTGACAGTGCTCATAGTGTCAAGTAGTGATGCAGCCCGCTTTACAACTTAACTTCAAATTCACCAAATACACAATGTAACGGGCCTCAAAAGAGCTTTGAATTATTTATTTTATTTTTGTTTTGTTGAGAAATCATTCGTAACTTTATAAAACTAATCCCAAGCCCGCTTGAAGCGCAATGAAGCGGAGACACAAGACGAGATTACAACAAACCGGTGATTATGTCTCGTCTCCTCGCACGAAATAGTGAGGATGACACAGGACTTGCGTCAGTCTCCCACCGGGTCAACGAACCGAGGACTCTGTTGCAGCAGATCGATACAGTTGAACATCTCCACGAGTTACGTAACTCCAGCCAGTCACGAGAGAAGATGGCGGCTCCCACCACTTTTACTGACCTTCACAAATAAAATGGCGCCTTTCCCTTTCAAGTCCAGACACGTAACCTTTGCCGTGTAACGGGTGTTGAGTGTGTGTGAGGACCTGAGCACACGAGGTCATGAGGACCTGAGGACACGAGGACATGAGGACCTGAGGACACGAGGAGGGGATAGTATACCAACAACTGCTGTTCACAGAACTATGAGATGTCATCAGGAGCTGTAAAGAGAGGGTTGTACAAGTTCAACAATAGTTGTAAAGAGATGGTTGGACAAGTTCAACAATAGTTGTAGAGATATAGTTGGACAAGTTCAACAATAGTTGTAAAGAGAGGGTTGTACAAGTTCAACAAGTTCAACAATAGTTGTAGAGAGATGGTTGGACAAGTTCAACAATAGTTGTAGAGAGATGGTTGGACAAGTTCAACAATAGTTGTAGAGATATAGTTGGACAAGTTCAACAATAGTTGTAGAGATATAGTTGGACAAGTTCAACAATAGTTGTAAAGAGAGGGTTGTACAAGTTCAACAATAGTTGTAAAGAGAGGGTTGTACAAGTTCAACAATAGTTGTAAAGAGATGGTTGGACAAGTTCAACAATAGTTGTAGAGAGATGGTTGGACAAGTTCAACAATAGTTGTAGAGATATAGTTGGACAAGTTCAACAATAGTTGTAGAGAGATGGTTGGACAGTTTCCAAAGTTTTGACGAAGATTAATACAACCCATGTCTTACGTCCTTCCAGCTCCTAGAGACAAAGAAAGCTTATCAGAGAAAGTGAAAGTCCCCATCTCCAACTTGATGGCATTTCCAAGGAATGTCCGAGTGTTTTCTTGGACATTTGCCCCAGGTCGGGTAAAATAACAACAGTGCGCGTTCTGTCAGATTGAATCTGAGAGGAAACAAACAAATCACGTACAATACTTAACAATAATACAAAGTACACTAGCCATCCACAAGGCAGGTTCACGAGAATCACCGCTTGTTCGCCTTCAAGTGTTTATTTTCAAGAGTACCAGTAGCTCTTCGGACAGTACAACTTGCTCCCTCCAAACATGTAATATTCTTATCGTTACTAGTCCTAACATTCCTCTTTGGATGTTGATAATTTCTCTTTAGAGATCAAGATGTTATTTCTATTTGGTGATAATGTTAAATCAAAAACAAATTTGTAATATATTTATTTGTATTCATAAAGAATAACCTCTGTTCGTGTGATTTAGGACGTCAGTCTCACAATATTTGTCAAAATTTTCAAAAAAAACAGCCTAGGTATTCGAGCGATTAAATAGAATTTTAAATTCCAATCACTTGAGATGAGCTGTTAAAAGAAAAACGTTTGAACGACCGCCATGTTGAAATCGATTACTAGATTAAAAACTATGTACTGCACATAAATTGCTCGGCCTAGGTTCAAAGACTGTCCCTGAAATAACAACCATCTCTTAGCTGCCTGTCATCCTCTGGAGTGAGCCTGTTATCCCTTGGAGTGAAGAAAAACCACCTCTTAGCTGCCTGTCATCCCCTGCGAGCTGTCATCACGTTCCAGCGCAGAGATAGGAGAGTTACGAGCCCCAATGTCCCGTATTAAGATTACAACTCGTGTCTTGGAGACATTCAACCCTACCAGCAGATAATCTGATATGTGGTGAATAAAAGGATTGGATTTATTTAAATAAAGAGTTGTATTTCGGTATAAAAAAATGTTAAATAAAGTATTTATGTTTTGGTTAAAATGGTTTGAAATCATCTCTTAGCTGAGTGTTATCAGTGCTGGCAGAACATTATTGGTATAGGGGAGGGGGGTTGGGAGCCAAAAGTAGTTTTAGGTACTTCCCTACCAAAACCCTTCCCCCATAAATGTTTGAAAATTGGATGTGCCTAGAAGCTATAAGGATTGGGCATCCTTTCCAATTAAAAAAATAAAAATATTATAAGCTATTTGACGTAGTCTGCCCAAGAATTTAAAAAAATGTGGTTGCTTCTTCTAGAAGATATTTAAAGTGGTCTTCATTTTAAACATTTTGAAAATTGAATGACTTTATGAGTTATTTGCAGTTTAATGCAAGTCTTTAGCTTCATATTCAAGAATATCAGAGCGTGCTAAATACATGTAGAGGGAGGGCTAGTTTACTCCAGGAGGTACAAGGCCCCCTGTCGTACAACCCATGTAACACTATTGAATTTATCGAGCCGCGTTGGGCGTCGATTGAAACACTACGGATTAATTCCTTGATATAATAATGCTGTGATGATGTTTAGGTTGTCTATAGCTCCGTGGTCGAGCACTAATTAAATCGGTATATTAATAAAATTAAAGAAAGAGAACTTTTGATGGCTGTTTATTCACACACGGTTTATTTAAATGACATCTGTTAATTACTTATACATACTCCAATTAAATACTCTATATCAATGCACACTTGTGATATTAATGTAAGTTATTTTATACTGTGTTAGACTGTGACTGCCAGTGTGTGACTTGTGCGTGGGCGGCGGTGTGCCTTAAACATACGCACAACGGCTTATATATGACATACCCCTTGCATCTTTCTTCCCTCGTCAACATTGTGAAAACTGACTAATAGAAAGAGTCCTGGCGACAGGTGTGTGAAGGCTAGCTTCTTATTGGTATAGAGAATTGGCGTCTTTGCCAAATACTGCGGAGTTGTTTCTTTAACAGGAAGAATGGTATAAAAAATATATTTTACTGGTAAAATCCTGTTCACATTATTTGTGAGAAGCGCGTGTTTCTTCATGGATGAATCATAAAAGGATACTCTACATATGTTACTTTAAAGAAAAATTTCCTTCATCCATGAGTTTTTATATATTTTAGAGTGATCCAAATCAATATATTACACCCACTCCCCCGTTTCACTGTCACTAATTTGGAGTTGTTCTCCCCCAATTTTTGGACGTTAGACTATTTTAATTTTAATGCTCCTAAAAGATATTTTAAGTATACCTATTTTGGAATTTTTTTAAAATTTGGATGCCTCAAGAAGAATATATTTTAGATAATCCTCACCCAGTTTTTATTTTCAAGTATATTAAAAGCTATTTTATGTGGTTTCCTCCCAGAAACTTTTTGAAATGTATATTCTTACAGACTAAATTAGATGCCTCTTGAATATATTTGAAGTGGTCTTTCCCAACTAATTTCTTTAAATCGAAAGCATCTAGTAGTCATTTAGAGTTATATTTTGGGCCAACTTTCAGCTTAATATTCAATAATATCAGAAAGTACTTGAAATCTATAATTTGGAGGGAGAGGGTCAAATTCATTCTAGGGGAGGGGGCAAATTTATTTCAGGGAAGTGGGGGCAGTGTCCCCCTCCCCAATTACACCACCAATGAGTGGAACAAATATACAAATTACGACTAAAATTTGTCCAAACAAAGCAAAGATTGGCGGTTAAAAATATATAATTTAGTTTGATATTGTTTCTTATTTAACTGCATTTTTAAATATTTGCCTTTAGCCACTATAACAGTTACTTAAAGCACATATTTTATCAATGCTATTTGGTTGAGGGAAATAAATTGACTAAGCTAAGGGAACTATTTTTTTTCTAATATTTGAATGCTGCTATCGTTAAATCGGTATTAAATCAATAAAAAATACCATAATTCACATTTAAAAGATCAAGGGATCAATTTCGCGAAAGATTTTACCACGATTTATATCGTAAATGTTTTATGAATTTAAAATAAAATGCTACAGAGAGCTTTGAATATGTTTTGAAAACCATTTTTATGTCCCAAGTAAAAGTTTGTTAAAACATGTTTGGCGAAATGTTGGTGCTATCAAAACGGTGGTGGTACTGCCCCCTCCCCCCAAACCACTGAGTCCTTTGTTAGAACCTGCGTCATTATTCTCACGGTGTGGCTCCAGGGCGCATGCGCAGAGGAAGAGGGAGGGATCTTGACGATGCACTCTGTGTTCCTCTGTCTAACCACGCGGTCTAACAGATGACCTTGAGGAGATGAAACAGCATCCCGGATGTTACTGGAGATGTGACGGAGATAGGAACACCAGAGTTGGGTGGAGAGGGGGGATAGTTGAACAGGAGACCTTCCAAACCCTGTAACATTTCCAATCATCTCGCGTTGTAACAAACCCTGTAACATTTCCAATCATCGCACGTTGTAACAAACCTTTAACATTTCCAATCATCGCACGTTGTAGCAAACCCTGTAACATTTCCAATCATCGCACGTTGTAGCAAACCCTGTAACATTTCCAATCATCGCACGTTGTAACAAACCCTGTAACATTTCCAATCATCGCACGTTGTAACAAACCTTGTAACATTTCCAATCATCACCCGTTGTAACAAACCTTGTAACATTTCCAATCATCGCACGTTGTAACAAACCCTGTAACATTTACAATCATCGCACGTCGTAACAAACCCTGTGACATTTACAATCATCGCACGTCGTAACAAACCCTGTAACATTTCCAATCATCGTACGTCGTAACAAACCCTGTGACATTTACAATCATCACCCGTTGTAACAAACCTTGTAACATTTCCAATCATCGCACGTCGTTACAAACCCTGTAACATTTCCAATCATCGTACGTCGTAACAAACCTTGTAACATTTCCAATCATCGCACGTTGTAACAAACCCTGTAACATTTACAATCATCGCACGTCGTAACAAACCCTGTAAACCCTGTAACATTTCCAATCATCGCACGTTCTAAAATTTCCAACCATCGCCCGATGTAACATTCCTTGTAACATTTCCAATCATCGCGCGTTGTAACAAACCCTGTAACTGTTCCAATCATCGCACGTTGTAGCAAACCCTGTAACATTTCCAATTATCGCACGTTTTAGCAAACCCTGTAACATTTCCAATCATCGCACGTTCTAAAATTTCCAACCATCGCCCGATGTAACATTCCTTGTAACATTTCCAATCATCGCACGTTGTAACAAACCCTGTAACATTTCCAATCATTGCGCGTTGTAACAAACCCTGTAACATTTCCAATCATCGCACGTTGTAACAAACCTTGTAACATCGCACGTTGTCACATCACCTCCAATACACCCAACAAGGATTCCAACCCCAGACTCCCCACAGCCAGTAAACCATGCCTGGATAGTCACCCAACCCTGACTGTAATATTTATAGGCTAGTAAGATATTGACTTTCTTGTCAGGGTTAAATAGGGAACAACCCATTAAACTCTCCGTCCAAAGCCCGTATTTGTGCCACTGGAGGAAATGTCTGCCACTCAGCAAACACCACACATGGCCGCCATCTTGAGATACCGTATCTGCAGCTCCACATGCTTTCCTTGACAAGTCTTGCTGATATTTAAAATAGTGATGTCGTAGTTGGGAGCCACGTCATAATGGAATGTCTCGTCTAGCCTTGAGCCGGCAAATAGAACAAGGGACCTCGTGGTTTCTCGTTCTTCTTCTAGGCTAGTTCCTCAAGTATCTCTTATCACATCAAGACACTGATAAGCTTGTGTTGAAACGTAGCTATATATTCTCTCTAGGATCTGCGACCGCGACTCTGAGGCAAGCGCTAGCGAGGAAGTGCAAGTGCTTGTTTAAATAACTGGGCTCAGACATTGTCAAGGTCAAAACAGTCCGTCTTGGGGCCCTTGGAAGCTAAGTGCACTTGGAAATCGCATTGACTTTGAGTTACAGGACGGAAGTCATGTTTGATGGTGTCTGAATCATCCCTCAAGTGTACCTAGCCTACTGATACACCCTTGGTGACACAAAGGGTGGATACGATCTAGCCTTTATCGCACACTTTGGTTATACGCAGCTTTTGAATTGATTGAATAAATTATTATTATTATTATTATTAGCACCGCGTCTTACTACCCATTCGGTTTATACGCACTTACGCTAATGTGTAATGGTATGGTGATAGTGAGATGAAATGAAGGACCTACAGTTTAATGTGGGATCCGAACCACGGTGGAGGCCTGGCATTCCCCACATTCACAAGATGTCTTGTCAGAGGTGTGATTGAATAAAGGTAAACTCTTAAATCAAAATGAATTGCTGCGTTCTTTGTTCACTCACATGATGTATTATTTGGCTGCATCTCGTTATATAGCGTAAACATACATTTCTAAGGAAATATATATTAATGTAGAGTTAAATTAGAAATAGTTACCATTTTTTAAGAACTATAATTATGTTGTGGCCGTCAGGTAGCTATAAGTGTACTGTAATATCAGGAAAGTACTATATGCACTTGAGTGCGGAAGAAGTAAGTTGGATTAAAGAGTGCAAGTAAAGTGCACAAGTGCATATTGCAAGGAGTATTCAGGACCAACAATTGTCAAGGTCATTGATTGGCAATTTAAAAGGCGGTCAGCCATCAGTCAGAGTTATTGGTTCAAGTCCCAAGGGATTAAAAAAAGCCGTGATACGGATAATTCGAAGATCATTAAAACGGAGGTCCACGCTACTAACATCTCTACGAAATTTCGAACTCTTTTAAGAACAGTTAAAATATTGGTGCAGATGTCTAGAAACGTCAATGCTGGTGTGGACAAGTATCCCTGCTTTGGGACTATTTCGTCTAACGTCAGCATTGTTACATAACAACGTGCGAGCTTTGATCCACATTTCCAGTTAATGATGGTGTGACCTTGAAATTACTTTCGTTCATCTTCTTACAAACATTGATGGGAATAACACTACACCTACAGTCGTGAGGAATTGACGCACGGATAGTGTGGTGGACTCTAGTTTGTAACCTGGGGGGAAGGCTCTCTTACCGTCATGTGATCACGCATTCTCGCTTCAAACAATTGCTTGCACTTCTCCTTGTAGTCTACCGTCATCATCCTGTGTATTTTATGATTAAAGCCCCTCCCCGGCGAAAATTGTCAGCATACTACCAGGAAACATATTTAAGTGCGGCTATTTGCATTCGTCATTTTACAATAGATAAATCTGGACCATTTTAACGATTTTTAAATTTTTAAATAATTATTTTCTGATTGGGTTGCATTATTTAAAAATACGGTAGATCGGGTTGTCTCTTCTCAATTCAATTGTTTTAAAAAATAAGTAGAATACAGGAAATTCAACCTTGGTATGACGCCTGGTTCGAGATGTTCTACTTACTTAAATGAAGGGTTGTATTTGGGGTGACACGTGCATTTAAATATATGATTAACATCGTGCAAAACAGAGTAATTTTCTCCAAACTTAAATGAAAGACGATTCATATTCTGTCAATTCCTTGACTCCTTCCTATCAAAGATAAATGAAATGCTGCCACAATCTGAAAGGAAGACTGATGAAATGGTAACACAATCTGAAAGGAAGACTGATGAAATGGTTCTCCTATAATCCCATCATGCATCGCAACACCCCATGTTATACGGTGCGTGCTTCACAAATAGGTATGTGTACTGACCTCGAGGTAATTGAGCAGGATCTAGAGTTTTTGAAAACGTCACTACTATTTTAAACCTTGGAGGATTGTTCCCAAAATTGGTTGCTTTAATACATTCCAAATAGGGTGGTTGCTGTAATACATTCTATATAGTGTGGTTGCTGTAATATATTCTAAATAGGGTGGTTGCTGTAATACATTCCAAATAGGGTGGTTGCTGTAATACATTCTATATAGTGTGGTTGCTGTAATATATTCCAAATAGTGTGGTTGCTGTAATACATTCCTGTTAGGGTGGTTGCTGCAATACATTCCGTATTGGGAGGTAGCGATAGACTAACAATAAAATTCACTAATTAGATCAACTGTAGAAGATATTGTTAGATGAAACCAGGAGTCCTCTACAATCCTTACTTGTGTTTGTTATGTTTTCAGACGTAGCCTCTGCGCATGCGCACTAGACCTGACTGTCACAAAGCTAAAGGCCACCAGGGGAACATGCAGACATACAAATATAGATGTGAATATTATAAATGGCCAACTCTCCTTCACTCCAGAGTGTAATGTTTCCGGGCTCAGTATCTGGGTGGCACATTATATGGCACAGTGTAACTAAGGTGCTGTCTTGACGTGGGGGGCTCTCAGGTACTTCTTGGCATACATGATACCAACAACTGTTGTATCACATTGAGATAGTTCCACTTGTACCAACTGTCTCCAATGATCTTCTAAGGTCTGTACCATTTTCCCAGAAGCCCCTCGGAGTGAAGGTTAAGTCAGTTTGTCAGTCGCTCCCTTAGATATTCCGCTCTAGAGAAAGTGTCTCTAAGATCTCTACGCTAATAATTTAAGCCATGGATCTAATTTCCCGGCTAGACTAAGGCAATTAATATTTCAATGAAACTTGTAAATGAAGCGCTGTTAGCGGAGCGATTAATGTAACAACACCGGAAGTATTACAAGACACGATGAAGTGACGTATGACCGTTTATTTCCGGTCTGGGACAGCTACGTTCTAGAAATGATCTCGCTGTAGATCTATATCCGTATTTTAACTATTATTTTAATGATTTAATTTCCATCTCTAAGATTGCAAGGCTATTCCATCACTAACAAGTCAACCTAAAACATCGCACATAAAGTACACAGATATCCTCTTTGCAGGAATATTGTTCCTCGGCCACGTAGGTAAAAGCACAGATAATTAGAAAGGTAAGTCCCCACTTGGAATCAAACATAGGACCCTATTCTTACAATGTATTCTCTAACACTCAACAATGAGTACATTCTTCAGAATTGACCCCAGGGTTTATCTTGACTACCCACTGTTAGATGGGGCTCAACTGATGTTTTCAACAAGGAGTGTATTGTCTCACTGTTAGATGGGGCTCAACTGATGTTTTCAACAAGGAGTGTATTGTCTCACTGTTATATGGGGCTCAGCTGATGTTTTCAACAAGGAGTGTATTGTCTCACTGTTAGATGGGCTCAGCTGATGTTTTCAACAAGGAGTGTATTGTCTCACTGTTATATGGGGCTCAGCTGATGTTTTCAACAAGGAGTGTATTGTTAGATGGGGCTCAACTGAAGTTTTCAACAAGGAGTGTATTGTCTCACTGTTAGATGGGGCTCAGCTGATGTTTTCAACAAGGAGTGTAGCTGAGATCAAGATACGTGGGTGTAAAGTAAGAGTATTCAAAGGTACCACGTGCCTGGGACTTACTATTTTGATCAGGTCATTCAGGCCAACAAGGTTAAGTAGAAAAATGAGCTTACCCATCATTCAGCGTGGCTAGTACTTGGTCAAGCTGCAGGGAAGATTACAAATAAATACAAAAACCACACTCAAGGTCAACTAATGTATTATCTTCATGTTCCTTAGCGTTGCCTTGTCAACGTTATAGAATGCAACCAACGGCCATATTCACCCTCTCAAACCTGTTCCCTCAGACTAGATAGTTTTATTTCCAAACAACCATCAATTGTCAAGACATAAGATAAAAATAGTATTTATTTTAATAAACCGCTGACATCTACTGTAAGCTAAGGGGTTGTGAGGAACTAGCCACGCACGTCGCTACCTCACACCGCTGAAGATGTGAGGAACTAGCCACGCACGTCGCTACCTCACACTGCTGAAGATGTGAGGTACTAGCCACGCACGTCGGCTGAAGACGCCCTGAAAGGAAAGTGTATGCAGTGTTCCTGAGCCAAGCAAGCAGGCTGGAGAGTAGGTCAGTGGAGGGGGGTCCCCGGTATATAACAGACCTAGTCCCAAGCGCTCAACGCTCAGTTAAACAAGTATCAATAGTGCCGCAACATCTTATATCATGACTAGCTGTGGATCTGTGATCTTCGTTGCAGCGCTGCTGGTGGCCGGTACGTACACTACACAGTGCTTCGCGAGTGAACAGTTGGAGAATATGACGTGATGTTGGGGGGTTTGGAACAAGACGTGGATGTTGGGGTTTGAAACAAGGTGTGAATGTTGGGGGGTTTGAAACAAGACGTGGATGTTGGGGGTTTGAAACAAGACGTGGATGTTGGGGATTGAAACAAGACGTGGATGTTGGGGTTTGAAACAAGGTGTGAATGTTGGGGTTTTAGAAACTACACGTGAATGTTGGGGTTTGAAACAAGGTGTAAATGTTGGGGGTTTGAAACAAGACGTGGATGTTGGGGTTTGAAACAAGGTGTGAATGTTGGGGTTTTTTAAAACCAGACGTGGATGTTTGGGGGTTTGAAACAAGGTGTTAATGTTGGGGGTTTGAAACAAGACGTGGATGTCGGGGTTTGAAACAAGGTGTGAATGTTGGGGGTTTGAAACAAGACGTGGATGTTGGGGTTTGAAACAAGGTGTGAATGTTGGGG
>CABFVZ010002763.1:21634-84270 GCA_902151445.1 Timema monikensis
GTTGGGGGGGATTTGAAACAAGACGTGGATGCTGGATGGTTTGAAACAAGACGGGGATGTTGGGGGGTTTGAAACAAGACGTGAATGTTGGGGTTTGGAACAAGACGTGGATGTTGGAGGGTTTGAAACAAGACGTGGATGTTGGGGGGTTTGAAACGAGACGTGGATGTTGGGGGGGATTAGAAACAAGACGTGAATGTTGGGGGGTTTGAAACAAGATGTGGATGTTGGGGGTTCGGAACAAAACGTAGATGTTGGGGTTTGAATCAAGACATGGATGTTGAGGGGTTGGAAACAAGACGTGGATGTTGGGGGTTTGGAACAAAACGTTGATATTGGGGTTTGGAACAAGACGTGGATGTTGGTGGCTTAAATGATGTGGATGTTGGGGTCTTTGAAGTATGATGTGGATGTTTGGGGCTTTGAAGTATGATGTTAATGCAGGATGTTTGGAATTCATATTCAGGACTTTTGGGGAAACTTTAATCCATGTTTGGATTACGACCTATCAATACATTCACATGTATAAAGTTAAGTTAAAATAAAAACTTGACTTAAATAATTTCACTCAATATACTATATTATATAAAGTTAAACCAATCCTCATACATTTTGGAGTTATCATTGATTTGTTTAACTTCTTAGTCACAAACTATTGTTTTTACAGGCCATTACTATTATACCAATATGACGGATAATATTCAATTACTATTTTACTAATAGGGCTAATAGTGATCCAGGACTATTATACTAATATGGGAGTAGTATACCATTCATTTTATACTAATAGGGTGAGTAATAAGCCAGGAATAATATACTAATATGGGGAGTAATAAGCCAGGACTAATATACTAATATGGGGAGTAATATACAATTCATTTTATACTAATAGGGCGAGTAATAGGCCACGACTATTTTGCCAATATGACGGGCAATAAGCCACGACTATTTTGCCAATATGGCGGGTAATAAGCCACGACTATTTTGCCAATAATGGCGGGTAATAAGCCACGACTATTTCACCAATATGGTGGATAGTAATTAATGACTTTAATGCCAATATTGCGGAAAATAATCAATGACTAACATGCTGATATGGCTAGATCCAAGCCCTTATTATTGTTTACTTATGGCGGGATAATGATTGTTTTAACAAATTATGATCGATTAAAATATCAAATTTTAATTACTTGCTTGAAATGAATTATTTGTTGTGCATAATGCTCAACATCACTTACATATCTCCGACACATTCTCACTAGCCATGACCGGCAAATATAGGCTACTTAAGTTCTAGTGGGGTGACCTTTTGTTGGGAGACCGGGGTTCGATATCCACAGAGGGACTTTTCTTCTTCACTGCAAGGGAATGATGGGACGTATTCTTTCTTACAGCTGGTCTCTGATCGTACTAATAAAACAATCCAAATAATTGTGTCCCTGGAAGCTTGATCTGGGGAGGGGGGGGGGTGTATTTTCTCCAATTTGAAGACATTGTCGAGTCCATGATAGCTGTACATTCTCTCTCACACACACACATACGCTGGTACTAGACAGAGGGAATCAACGTGGATTATGTGTGGTAATATCGTGTTAACCGGGGTACTAATGGCCTCATCATGGACCATTAGGGGTTATACTGTGTCAACCGGGATTTTTACTCTAGATTTCCTGACTACCACTAAACGATTTATAAATGGATGAGAAAGAAGTGAATCTTGACTCCAACTGTAGTTCTAGACACGGGTACTAAACCCGGCCCCTTGTAGCCAAGGGTTGTGTATCGAGACAGATCTAGGTGTTCAGACACGCTAGCCTCTGTGCATGACGCAGGGATCAGACGTCCTATCACCATCCTTGTTCAATCACACAGAGAATATTCTACAAACTCTTTCATTGGCGTGGTTTGGTAGTTTGGGAGGAAATAAACAATCAAACGTCCAAATAAAGTTACAACAACTAATTAGAATAGTTGTATGTGCTGCCGGGCCATCACGTTGCATTGTTTATTGTGAACATTCTAGAAAAGAGCACAGACTTTGTATACAATAGTTTCGACAACACTCTCAATATTCCATGTTACTCATCTCGGCGTTTAATGGTAATTATTACGTTGGGTTCAAGCAGAATTAGAAATCCCACGAGATAGGATTCTACCAACATTTCACCCGGAACGCTCAAATAACTATCAGCACATATTTAAAGTTAATTGCAAGATTATTGAATGTATTACAAGCGAAATAAAACGAAGATGAATATATTCTCAAAGTGGACTAGAACCTACATTTTGGCCCGGCGCCGTGGTAGCACAGAGTGGGTCACGTACCCAGTCCAACGGTCACGCGGTAAAAAGAGTTGAGGAGGTGGAGGGAGAGTTAACTATTTCCTGAAGTTACTTCAAATGTTCCGAGATTGGGGTTCCTTTTGTGAGCGCTCTTCTTTAACATTAGGAAACATTTCGTTAAAACTGTTGGTAATTTGGATATACCATAGCTCTTGCCTCACAAGTGCCTCCATGCCTCCGAGCCTCGTCTCCTGAGGAACACCTTGCCACGCCCAACCTTCACTGTACATTGCCTCACTCGGGACACGAGTGCCTCCAAGCCTCCGAGCCTCGTCTCCTGAGGAACACCTTGTCACGTCCAACCTTTCACGGAAGGACTGCCATGGAAAACACTCTTCGATGAAAGTTTGGTCGCTGCCAACAACTTTCTTACGATTAAAGTGTGACTAACTTGGCGTATGATCACTGGAGAGACGTGAGACCTGCGTCGTTGATTAACACCCTCACTCGTGCAACGCACAAAGTATCCACTGGATTTGATAGCATTAATAACAGTCTGGATCGTTATACAAATAAAATAAAAGTATTTTTTATTTAAAGAATTATAATACTTTATTTTCCCCACATTCCAAACGCACGTGCCGGTCTAGCTTTATCCCTTCCAGACTATCTACAGTAAGTCCTTGTCTTACTCGACCAACTTGTTCCGAGCATTTTCACGCCAATCGGAAACCACCGAGGTCAAAAGTAGCGCTTGATCACGCTGTGTTCTGGGTATATTTTACACTCCTTTCAAAGGCTAAATGAAGTGAAGTATGGCCCACATGTGTGTGTGTGTGCTTCTATTAACCCCCTCACTTTCTGTGGGCGAGTAAACTACTTTCTCTTGCCGATGTGATGGAAGTGGATCTGAAAGGCATGACGGAGCTTCGAACCCTGGAACTCGGGCCCGCGCCCAACCCCGCCCCCCCCTCGATCATCAGGATCCTATTATTCTCCCGATACGTCGCCGAGTGAAAGTGGACCGGGGAGACACCGATTTAGAAAAAAGGTTATATAACAAAACTTCCCCAATACTTGTCCATTGTTCTTACACTTCCTCGGTGGGCGTCGGGGAAAGTTTGGTCTGCACGGTTGGTGGTGTTGGTGCGTGTAACGAATCGGTCATGTGATTGATTCCCGGACAGAACATTCACCTACCTGTACGACAAGGGCCGGTAGTACTTTTCGTGACTAGTATCTCTCGGGCGAACATTCACAGCAAGGGTGTCTTGCATCTGTGGAGATATACAGGGTGTCCATTATTCATCCCTTTATGAGCTTTGACGAGTTTGCCATTTTAGGATCTCTCTGGCTTATTGTAGTGTCAACTCCGCTGTGGTCTGGTTAGGGACGCCCGCACCATCTGCTAGAAAGCACGCTCAAGTTCAGAAAGGGCGGTAGTTTTCAGTTGTTTCCTGCACTGTATTTCTATGAGCGAGCACGAAATATTCTACCAATTTTGCCGGGAAAGGTATTTTCACATACCTTGCAAGGATCTACTATATGCCACAATCTTCTACATGCCACAATCTTCTACATGCCACAATCAACATGGGACTGATGGCTTTACTTCCCGTTTGAAGGAAGTTGTGCAACGGATTTTTATCGCTCAAGGAAAATCCATTGACCTTGGCTGGGTTTGAACCCACGAGCACAGAGTTCTGAGGCAAGAATTTTACCTCACGACCTCTGAGGTTGACACCAGATCTATTATCAAACATTAATTTATAATAACACCCCCACTCCCGACCACGCCTGTGGGAGTTAATATAAATGGAAACATGAACTTTGGTATGGACGATATGGAGAAAATAATCCGAAACTTAAAAAAATCCAAGATGGCAGACGCAGTTATACCAACATCTGGCAGGGATATGTACATGAAACTCGCTATCTCTTGTTGTGATATAAAAATAACAACATGGACCAGACTCGACGCCGCGGCTGTCGGGGCCGTGTCGACTTGGCGGTTGGACGGACGCAGAGAGCTACCAAGAATCTTCCAGTAAAAAATATAACTAAAAGTTGTCCCACATTCCAAGCTAAATCCATCTCGATTGGTCCGTAAAAAAAGTTTTAATCGGAAAAAACAAAACAAAAAAATGCCATCAATGGCAGATTGTGTTTCAACAACAAACACAATAAAAGTAACAAAAAATCGTTATTGTTTTTTTATGGTATTCCTGATTCAGACCACGTTGGCGATGTCCCCGTGATGGACGCCGGAGACAAGAAGTTGTGAAGGGAACAAAGTACCGATGTAGCCATTCTCGCACGTTCACCGGACACGGCAAAGAGAGAGGGGGAGCAAAGAACCCACAGCGCAAGTTCGAGGTGAAATGAAGGTCATGGTTAAGGTGAATGTTGAGTGGAACGTTGATCCTGAAAGCTGCACATCCGTCGTCACTTTGGTAACAGACCAGGGCTCCAAACAAATACACCTCGAATTTAAAAGGCCACCGTTTGGGAATGGGAATTCACACGAGGACATTTATAAAAAATATTTTGTGTGGCACAACGAGGAAGGGTCAGGCTATATTTTTGTAAAATGCTCTCCTTAAGTCCGGGGGCCATCCTTGCATTTTTAACATGTGACCCGATGGCACTAATATTTAAAAACAAGATGGTTTGATTATTGTTGGCGCTTGTATAGTTCTGGCAATAGAAAGTGGTAGAATCAATTGTACCAATGAGAGACCCTAGATAGCTATTTTACTGTTGTTTCCTTGTCACCTTGTACCTCCTTATTTGTGAGATATCTAAAAAAAGTATTAATCACGGAGTTCTCTTAGAAGGTCACAGCACAGTCCGGGCAGTTCATCAACAGCTTATTTCCAGCTGTCTTTGTTTGTGATGCAAGGGGCAGTATTTGGCGTCAAATGGGGGTCGACCATGCTAGGACAATGCGGGGTGTTCCTACGACAATCGTGTATTCAAGCCTGAGAGCGCTTTTCAAAGTTTTAACTTAAATAAGTTAAATTTAATCTGATTCATCAACAATTATTATTATAAAGTTGGTTGTCTTTGTGATGGAATCTGTTTGTAAGGTTATAATAGTATGGTAATATGTTGGAAATGATTATATGCAAAATAGAGCGAGTTTAACGACTGAACGTTCGTGGCCTTTGGCGGCCCGACTCTTCATCCATCCAATGCTGACATGGAGTGTTATGGGGTAACATAAAACAGGTTGGGGCCCCCCACCACAGATTGGCCAACATTTGCTGGGATGTATCCAGGGGCGAAATATATTTTTATTAAAAAAACCTCCTGTGTTATATATTCTACCTGCTAGTTTTTCTCCTGTTTTTGTTTGTTTCTGTGTGGTGCAATGCTTCATCACAAACCTCTTTTACCTCCGAGCTAATCAATTCTCTGTTGATGGAATATTGTCTTCCCCTCGGGGAATGTTACTAAACTGTGAGGTGATGGAGTTGACAGCACTGCACCAGGGGAGAGTGGTTAGCGCAACTACCCCCACCCACTGTGCCTGGACCTAGGTCATATCACCATACTATGCCACGGTGGTTGCATAGCCAGTGGTGACAAGGGAATTATGCTGGCTTGCTTGGAGTCGTAGCTCTTGGACCAAGACTGGCTGTGAGTGACTTGTTATGTTATGCCTGAGCAAACAAGATGAGCATACATGAGTGTCAACTACTCAGCTATCCTAGCCTCATTGGTATTGTTGAATTCTAAGGGAGATCCACAGTTCCTGACATTGGAGGGAGATCAATAACAGAAAGAGAGGATAATATGACAGACAAGTTGAGTCCTCTTTAATCAGGAAGAGAGGATAATATGACAGGCAAGTTGAGTCCTCTTTAATCAGGAAGTTCCCAGTTGCGACAGCCCATAGTTGTATCTGTGTCTGCCAGACACTGTCACCAGTGACCAATCTCAACTGACCTAGGTCTATGTCTGTCCTTGTGACCGAACAGTTCCGGCAACACCTCAACAGAACAGTCCATGTGAGAGTGAAGGCTGCCCCCCCATTGAGACATTGACTTACACAACACTCCTTGTGACCTTTGCCGACACTCCTAGGACCTGGCGGTGAAAGTTGGGTCTGTCACACCTGTGGGTTATTGAATCACGACACGGACGTGACTTGGTTCAGTAATAGCTCACTCTTACCGTAAATTTCGTCAGCTCAGGACAGTTTTAAGCACACGCTGCGAGGAGTGATCATATAATATTGGTTTCATAACATCACCACTAGAAATATTAATATATAACCGCGTGCTACGAAAGAGAAGCGATTACTTTCGGAGACCTTTAGGAAGATTTAACACTAGTGTTTGTTGTCTTCATTATGTCATGGATCCTAGCAATTACCTCGTGTTGAAGTTATGTAAATGTTCTCAAACAACTCGATCTAGTAACGACGGATATATTAATGGGAATACTGGCTCAGATTTGAAGCTCCGGCCACATTTGAGGAATTAAAGAGGGTACGAAATACGAGTGGTCACTATCCAGCACAATGAACTCAGGTTGTCGAGCCAAATGGCGGCAAAGAGGCTCGAACCAAGGTGTAGACACAGCTGATTACATAAACGAGTGCGTTCAGATGTGGCAACCCTGGTGGGTGTGGTGAGGTCTAATCGGGTCACAGACAGTTCTGGTCCGGTCACTTTTGATCTCGGTCAGCGTTGGAAAGTTCAAGGCTCGTGGTAAGTTCATCGCACCTCAGCAGGGCTTTCTGGTAGAGCCCTTTCCTCCGTGGATGGTTGGGTGAGGGATGGTTGAGTGAGGGATGGTTGAGTGAGGGATTGTTGAGTGAGGGATGGTTGAGTGAGGGATGGTTGAGTGAGGGATGGTTGAGTGAGGGATGGTTGAGTGAGGGATGGTTGAGTGAGGGATGGTTGAGTGAGGGATGGTTGAGTGAGGGATGGTTGAGTGAGGGATGGTTGAGTGAGGGATGGTTGAGTGAGGGATGGTTGAGTGAGGGATGGTTGAGTGAGGGATGGTTGAGTGAGGGATGGTTGAGTGAGGGATGGTTGAGTGAGGGATGGTTGAGTGAGGGATGGTTGAGTGAGGGATGGTTGAGTGAGGGATGGTTGAGTGAGGGATGGTTGAGTGAGGGATGGTTGAGTGAGGGATGGTTGAGTGAGGGATGGTTGAGTGAGGGATGGTTGAGTGAGGGATGGTTGAGTGAGGGATGGTTGAGTGAGGGATGGTTGAGTGAGGGATGGTTGAGTGAGGGATGGTTGAGTGAGGGATGGTTGAGTGAGGGATGGTTGAGTGAGGGATGGTTGAGTGAGGGATGGTTGAGTGAGGGATGGTTGAGTGAGGGATGGTTGAGTGAGGGATGGTTGAGTGAGGGATGGTTGAGTGAGGGATGGTTGAGTGAGGGATGGTTGAGTGAGGGATGGTTGAGTGAGGGATGGTGGAGTGAGGGATGGTTGGGTGAGGGATGGTTAGGCGAGGGATGGTTGAGTGAGGGATGGTGGAGGAGTAGTATATCAGAAGAATGTCCTGCAAGACGTTCAAGGGAGAATACACCATTGGTCTTTGTTGTAGCTGATACCGGCAAATAGATAGCAGTATTTTTTAAACACGTTCCTTGAGTATTAATAGAATCAGCGCTGTAATGGTGGGAGGCCTGCCTATCTGAAATGTTCTCACACTTGTGTCGGCATACCTGAGGCCAACGACAACTTTCCAAAGTGCGTTTTGGCAGCCGCACAGCAAATAGCTGCCACATATTTGTCTCCAAACATATTTCATCAACCCAGAAATACGACACCCAGAGAAAACAGGAGGTTCGATAGCGAAGTGGGGGCTGGGCCACTTAGGCATGGAGAGTGAAAGTGGGTTTGGCAAACCACCGAGATCGAAACAAAAAAACTTTCCTCCTGGAGAGTGAAGCAGGGTGGGCCGTTTGGTGGCCATTGATTGTTTTTACAAGTCGGGCTGTTAGCACCTGGGACCACACTCGATTGGGAAATATGACTCCTTCCCTGCTTTCGGCACTAAATGAAGTTTATATTTCAACCCTACCGAGACTTGAACCAAATTCTTTCAGATGTTGGTCTGAGGCATGATCGCACGTTATCTCTCATGGTAAAGGGCTGCACCACGTAGTTTTTCGTCAGGAATTACTGTTGATTGGAGCAACACTGAACTATTTATTAGGACTTCTTGATGATTCGAGCAACAATCTGCTCACAATGCATATTCCTGTAGTTATAAAGACCCTCTCCTTCATAATATGGTAAAATGGGGCAAAAGATACAGTGAAGGGTTGATCTCATGCTAGAAGCAATACTAGTGGTTATATTCATAATATGGTCAAATGGGGCAAAAGATACAGTGAAGGGTTGATCTCATGCTAGAAGCAATACTAGTGTTATATTCATAGCTTGTAGGACTAATTCCGTTATCATATCATTCGTGTCATTCAGTTGGCACAAACATATTTTAATTTTATAATTTAAAGTGAAAATGGGGTCGCTATGTGGCACCTTAACACCCTTTCCCCGAATAATTAATAACTAGCACACCCATATCTGCAAATAGACAAATTAGTGGGGCTGTATTATGTCACGTGTGTTCTCGACTGGTTTCTTTCTGACACAAGAACCTCCATTTTAACCTAAAGGCTATGTGCCCAGTGTAAGTATACTTTGCCTCTCTTCAAGGTACCACTTTTTTCCGACACAATTGTAAATTATCAGATTCCTCGTGAATGATATTAAACATAAATGTGAGCATAACTCTCTAAGCTATTCATTGTCAGCCCCAGATAATCTAGTTCTTTTAACACCAACATTTTACCTAAACAAGCTACTTCATGCCTAAACCACCATTAAATTAACATATACATATAATACATCGCTAATACGATGGTGCAAAGCTCTGACCCCTGCCACAATTCAGTTATGCCACACGCGATCCTTAGCGAGATGACTAATTGCATCACCTGTACCCCTTAGGCACAATCCTACTTTCTCAGTGTTGGGTGTGTCGATACAAGACTGACGTTACAACACATCAACTGTCATACTCTGGCTCTAAACAACAACACACTAAGTCACAACTCTCATTATAATATACGTATATTACTAGATCAAAATATGTTATTTCTACTTTGTTCTATTTTCCTACCAGAATTTAAACGGAACATCCTTAGAGGTGTCCTGTTTGTATAGAAAAGAGATATAGGAATAACTTTCTAGAGTCCAAAAGGACTTGAATGTGTTCTATTGAAATTTAAAAAGAATGATATACTAAATAAATGTTATTCTTAAAGGTATTTTAAAGCAAACCTCTTTCATAAACGCTCCAAATTGTTGATACTAGCAAATGCAAGCTTTAATTTAAGAAATTAAATACTTATATGTTCAAAATAAAAAATAACTTCTTAGCCTACAATAAGTCTCTAAGAATAAATTGCATTTCTACTCTCACATTGATGTCTCTTAAGAAAAAAAGTTGCATTTCTACCCTCGCATTGATGTCTCTAAGAATAAAAGTTACATTTCTACTCTCGCATTGATGTCTCTAAGAATAAAAGTTACACTTCTACTCTTGCATTGAAGTCTCTAAGAAAATAAGTTGCATTTCTACCCTCGCATTGAAGTCTCTAAGAATAAAAGTTACATTTCTACTCTCGCATTGAGGTCTCTAAGGAAAAAAAAAGTTGCATTTATACCCTCGCATTGATGTCTCTAAGAATAAAAGTTACATTTATCCTCTCGCATTGAAGTCTCTAAGAATATAAGTTACATTCCTACCCTCGCATTGATGTCTCTGAGAATAAAAGTTGAATTCCTACTCTCGAATTGATGTGTTTTAGAATAAAAGTTGCTTTCCTACCCTCGCATTGTTGTGTCAGAATAAAATTTGCATTGCTACCCTCGCATTGATGTGTCTGAGAATAAAATTTGCATTGATGTCTCTGAGAATAAAGTTGCATTCCTACCCTTGTATATTTGTGTTAAAGTTTATCACTTTAATTATAGTTTAAACCGCTTCAATGACTAAATGATCTTAGGCATCACTTTCATGTTATAAGATGGAGAGATCAGGTTTTGAAACATGGTTGGGTCTAAGGGTGGTTTTCCCACTCTCACTCCACTCTAATGTTGGTAGATAGACGTTAGAGTGATTCCTCCTCATACCGACCCTATTAGAGCAATGCTCATGTATGAGTTCAACCTGAACAGGTAGTAAAACGAGGTGATAAAAAACAAAACAATTAGAATCTAAGTATTCAAAAGAGTCAGTTATTCGTTTATTTTTAAATTAAAAACAATTCCGCAAGTGTTTGTTGAGTTTGTCGATGATCCGAGCGTTTCTCAACAAGTCTTTCGACGCTCACTTAACAAAGCACGGGCTGGCTAAGGAGAGCGATTGTTGGTGGATTGACAACACATCTGATGAATTAGGTCTCAGAGAAAGCTGATGTCCACTTCACAAATAGAAACAATTAACGTCACTGGAAATGGTGGCAATTAACACGACGGATTTGTACCGTTGTCTTAATATTATTTAAGGTATACATTTATACAAGTGGCATTAATATCTAGGAGGAAAGAATCAATAAACATGACTGTAACGTTATAACTCAACGATACCATATTGGGAGGCGGTCATTAGGCTGGGAAAACAACATCTTTCACCTGAATACAGGGGGATGTAGCCCATAGCTCAGCTGTTCTCCAGGAAATATACTAACAGGGGGATGTAGCCCATAGCTCAACTGTTCTCCAGGAAATATACTAACAGGGGGATGTAGCCCATAGCTCAACTGTTCTCCAGGAAATATACTAACAGGGGGATGTAGCCCATAGCTCAATTGTTCTCCAGGAAATATACTAACAGGGGGATGTAGCCCATAGCTCAACTGTTCTCCAGGAAATATACTAACAGGGGGATGTAGTCCATAGCTCAACTGTTCTCCAGGAAATATACTAACAGGGGTTCTTGTGTTTCTTCAGTTTCAGCCCAGGACACCTTCAAGTGTCCGGACGACTACGGGTTCTACCCGCACAGTGTGTCCTGTGACAAATACTTCAAATGTGACAATGGCGTGGCGGAGCTCAAGACTTGCGGTAACGGTTTAGCGTTCGACGCCAGTGACCCCAAATATCTCACCGAGAACTGCGACTACCTCCACAACACCGACTGCGGGGACAGAGCCAAGCTAGGTGAGTGTATTAGAGCATCTCTGGGTTCGAGCCCCCAGTAGCGTTCCATATTACCCCCTGTGCATGCCGGACAGAAGATTTACTCAAGCCAAGGCCAACTCAGGCTCAGAAACTCCAACCAGTCTTGTTCACTGTCCTCATAGGCTCCAATCAGTCTTATTCACTGTCCTCAGAGCCTCCAATCAATGTTGTGTCCTCAGAGGCTCCAATCAGTCTTGTGTCTTCAGAGGCTTCAATTAGTATTGTGTCCTCAGAGGCTCCAATTAGTCTTGTGTCTTCAGAGGCTTCAATTAGTATTGTGTCCTCAGAGGCTCCAATCAGTCTTGTGTCTTCAGAGGCTTCAATTAGTATTGTGTCCTCAGAGGCTCCAATCAGTCTTGTGTCTTCAGAGGCTTCAATTAGTATTGTGTCCTCAGAGGCTCCAATCAGTCTTGTGTCTTCAGAGGCTTCAATTAGTATTGTGTCCTCAGAGGCTTCAATCAGTCTTGTTCACTGTCCTCATAGGCTCCAATTAGTATTGTGTCCTCAGAGGCTCCAATCAGTCTTGTGTCTTCAGAGGCTCCAATCAGTATTGTGTCCTCAGAGGCTTCAATCAGTCTTGTTCACTGTCCTCAGAGCCTCCAATCACCGCCCCTCACTGCCCCAGGCTGTACGGGATCTTCGCCGATGAGGCCAAGTGCGACACCTTCTGGAACTGTTGGAACGGAGAGGCCAGCAGGTACCAGTGCTCCCCGGGTCTGGCCTACGACCGAGAGGCCCGAGTCTGCATGTGGGCTGACCAGGTCCCCGAGTGCAAGACCGAGGGTGAGTCATTGTCATCTCTCTTGGAGCCCTACACTCCCCAGGGACACGCCCCCCTTACTGACACAACTGTCCTCTGTGTTACCCCCCAGAGGTGGCTAACGGGTTCGTGTGCCCCGCCGCGGGTGAACTGAGCAACGTGGGGTCCTTCTCTCGCCACGCCCACCCCGAGGACTGCCGGAAGTACTACATCTGCACGGAGGGCGTAGCCCGAGAGTTGGGGTGCCCCATCGGCACCGTCTTCAAGATCGGGGACACTGACGGTTCTGGAAACTGCGAGGACCCTGAGGACGTTCCTGGCTGGTGAGTTCCTCAGCCTAGTACTCGCCTGGAGAGAGGGTGGAGAACACCCTCAGGCCTTACACCATGTGATGGATGAGACTCTAGCTGGGATTCGAACCAGGCCATGTCAGATCCTGTACAATTTGTGGAGTTGATCCACTGAAAGCACCTGCAGGTGTATAGAGCTCAAGAGGGGATTCTAGTGTGTTCTCTAGAAACAATGCTAGCACCTGCAGGTGTCCAGAGCTTGAGAGATGATCCTAGTGTGTTCTCTAGATACAATGCTAGCACCTGCAGGTGTCCAGAGCCTGAGAGATGATCCTAGTGTGTTCTCTAGAGACAATGATAGCACCTGCAGGTGTCCAGGGCTTGAGAGATGATCCTAGTATGTTCTCTAGAGACAATGCTAGCACCTGCAGATGTCCAGAGCTTGAGAGATGATCCTAGTGTGTTCTCTAGAGACAATGCTAGCACCTGCAGGTGTCCAGAGCCTGAGAGATGATCCTAGTATGTTCTATAGATACAATGCTAGCACCTGCAGGTGTCCAGAGCTTGAGAGATGATCCTAGTGTGTTCTCTAGAAACAATGCTAGCACCTGCAGGTGTCCAGCGCTTGAGAGATGATCCTAACGTATTCTCTAGAAACAATGCTAGCACCTGCAGGTGTCTAGAGCTTGAGAGGGGATTCTAGTGTGTTCTCTAGATACAATGCTAGCACCTGCAAGTGTATAGAGCTTGAGAGATGATCCTAACGTGTTCTCTAGAGACAATGCTAGCACCTGCAGGTGTCCGGAGCTTGAGAGGGGATTCTAGTGTGTTCTCTAGACACAATGCTAGCACCTGCAGGTGTCTAGAGATTGAGAAATGAACCTAGTGTGCTCTCTAGATACAATGCTAGCACCTGCAGGTGTCCAGAGCTTGAGAGATGATCCTAGTGTGTTCTCTAGAGACAATGCTAGCACCTGCAGGTGTCCAGAGCTTGAGAGATGATCCTAGTGTTTTCTCTAGAGAGAATACTCTATACCCTGATTTTGATTGGAAGAACAGTAGAGAAAATTCAAACCTATTTATTTGCAGCCAACATTGATAACATTTTCTTATATTATTTTTGTTATTTGATAGGCATTGATAATATCTATCAAAAGTAACATTTGCAGATGACATGACTTTATGTATGAATATATTAACATTGTTTTAGTAACTTTAGTAACTAACTTCTACTGTTCTTCCTACCAAAATCATACTATAGTTCCTCTCACACATTACTAATTGCCAATCAATACAAACCAGAACATCAATCAGTGTTGACAAGCTGGAATGTCAGTGTCACTGGCGGGGGGAACATTTTCTGGGGAGTGGGGGGATTATTAAAACAAGGGCTTGGAACTCTAGAGCCTATAGAAGTTATTCGGAGCAATCCTCTGACATAATTTTTGTTGTTTGAAATTAGACTTCCCTGAGAAGGTTTTTTGGAGTTTGATATAAGTCCAGCTTTCAGCTTCATATTCGACAATATTGGAGGGGAAATTATTTCCAGGGGGTGGGAGGGTAAGACCAACCGCCAGTGATAACTTTATAGTTGTTCTATAATCACTTGTTAAAATGACGCTAGTCGTCACATAAGGATAATTAAACCAGTTTTTTAAATGTCTTCTAAATAGTTATTTATAATAGTTGTGTGAGGTATTTAAATTTAATTAAACAAGTCTACTAATCAAGTTTTCAATCTTTAATAACAAATAATTACATTTAAAAATGAGACAGTTGACATCTACAGTGTAACTTCTGTATTAACTTGTTGGTTGGACCTGTCCTTCAAATGTCTGTTACTCGTCACCAACTCGGGTCTGTTATGGCAGGGGACATTGTTAGGACGTTAAAAGCTAATTAGTCGTATTGACAGTAGTAAAGTAACATCCTTCAGGTGTTTCTGATGATTGAGACAATTTTACAAAATGTGTTCAGATTTAAAGATCAAGTTGTCCAGTTCTTGCAGACCCTCGTTGTTGACTTGCTCTTGCCTCTTGAGCATGTTAAAAATCTAATATATGTTATCTCTCTCTCTTTCTCTCTTCACTCTTCACCGTCTGTCTGTCTGTTGACCCATCTCCTCCCAAATAACCACAACATTGCGTGCGTCCGCAGTGAGGACTACTACGGAGATCTCGACCTCAAGACCATCCGCAAGAGCGAGCTGCTGGCGGGTCTGCAGTCCAACGGACAATCCCGCAACGCCCCCGCCCCCAAGTCTGCCGCGAGCAAACCCCGTCCCCAGGCCAGTCCTCGTCCCGCCCCTCAGCAGCCCAGACCCAGCGATGACTCTGCATAAATTCTGAGTCATGGGTTGAAAGCATCATTCCATTCCACCTTGTAAAGTAGAGCCCTCCCCCCCCCCTCCCAGTATCAGCCCAGCCCCTTCGGGGGACAACAGAGCCGCCCCTCTGCGGTACACATTGTCCAAACACAAGCTACCCCGTGCATCAATGTATTCAACGAAATCATTTATACACATAAATTAAATGTAAGAAACTGATTGAAGCCGATGTCCTTGTTTAACGGACACATCGTCCCAACCGTTAGCGATGAAAGTTACACTTGCAGGAGTGCTGATGTTTTCCTGAAATCGTATCTTTTGAACTCAAACTTGTTTTATTAAATGTCCCTTAGTTTAATATTCACTGTCACTCGGAATCAAATGTCAAACATAAACTTTTATAAAGCTCGAGTTATCAGCGAGTCAAAATGGGAGTTGGCGCAACAACTGGTGGTGCATGACTGTCGGTGTCCCTCCAGTCAAACAACAAGATATATTATACTGTACTTTGTTTTAAAAAGTATCAATATGGAAACAAAAACACTAGCCCCATTCCTACCAACATTATCTGCCCTTTGACGCAACATTAACTAAACATAAACTTGTGTAATAAGACTGTACCAATCATATAAGGTAAAAATACACTCAACTGCGGTGTTTTTAACAACTAGATAATATTGATACAATGTTGAGATTAGAAACAAAAATAAGTAAAATAACAAAACAAGATTGTCAAAAGTGATTAATGGTGCCACCAAATATTATAATTTTATTGGAAATATATAATTTCTTTCGGAAGTACCTTATTTGTTGTGTGGCTTGCATACAATTTCTTAACATATTTGCAGGTATCATTAAATATTGTATCTTATTTTTGAAATAATATCACATATTTAAAAATTGTAATTGAACAAAATTAGTTTCAAAGTTCCTTTAAAAAACAATAAAATATATATAAATGTGAATTTTGGTCATAGTTATAATCAAGCCTGCAACAAGCCCTTAATGAAACCATGTAGCCCTGTTTCAGTTGAAAATATACTAATTACTAAACATACTTTTATTTCTTGTCCAAGCCTAAACGATTTAACAAAACTAATCAGAGTAAAATGTGTTCTAAGTAAAACAACATTATTATAACTGTCAAAACTATGTAACAATGCGACTCACTCCACTGGTACAGTATTCTCTTATTAATAATCTTCTGCACGGGTGTTAGTTGTTTTGAAAGGGAGTGTCTAATGTCAACTTCTATTTACTGTACTTCCTGTTTCCAAGTTCAGCTAACAAATGACTTATGTCAATATTCATATTTTAAGACTTCTTAGGACCTGGTTCTTTGTACACATTTTCTCTCTTTTTCACTAATAAAACGTAAATAAAATCAGTCTTCAAACTGATTATTACTTTGGTTAAGGAAATAAAGGAAACACCATTGTTAAATATGCCTGAAAAAAAAAAGTGTGTGAAAAATTTAATCGCCAAGTTTGGTAATTTTTTGGTCAAAATACTATTACTATAAATAATTGTAAAAATATGACACAAATTAGGTAAGCATTTAAGTTCTCAATATCAAATCAAATTTAACAACAAGAAGGAATATTTTTAGATTTATAAAAGTATTTTATTTTCTAATTTACAAACTGCTGTATCATCAATTCCTTAATTTGTATGCGAATTTAATATTAAAAACTATTATTTGTAATAATAGTGTAACATGCTATGATTGTTACTTGAAAGGCTTGTTATTCATTACTTGTGTTATCCAATTACTTCCCAACAGCGAGGATTACTACGGAGAGTTAGACCTGAAGGCTTTGAGGAACTTGGGACTGAGGAAATGAAGGGTGCGTCAATCACAGGACTAGTATTTGACACGATCGTGGCGCTCGCCCAATTCTTCTCGTATCTGTGCCGCTTCCGAATATAATTTTGACAGTTATAGGACGGCATATTTGTTTTTTGTTTACATGTCATTTTTTTTATTTGATTGATAAACAGTGTTGACACTTTTTAATACTAAGGGCTTACCCAAATTTGTTTCAAGTTGAAAACCGTTACTTGAAAAAGTTAAAAAAAATAATTAAAATCTTCCATTCGTTTGTGGATTCGGCTGTTACAGTTTTTATGAGACAAACTGTTAATTATATTTTGTATTTGAATTAAATTTGTAAATTTGTAAACTTTTTTTTAATGTTAGAGCATTCATCAGTACTAGTTTTCAACTTTAAATATTCCAGAATATTGCGACTATCCCGGGGTAAGTGTTTTTGACTGAGGACAATGTAATTCCAAACACAAGTTGTAACCAATCACAGTTTATTGATCATCTTCCCAGAACCTTTGTACAATCAAGTAAATAAAAAAGTTTTATAATCAAAAACAAAGTTTCTAGCTTACACTTAAAATAAATTTACTTTATTTCAATGTTAAAACTGCTTAATTTACATGATTGTACACTTTTTTTATTGTGTATTGTTTGAGATTAATATAAACATTTATCAAATATTTAAACATATAAATAATAATTAGTTGGTCTCAACCAAATGTATGTATGTGTGTTTTTGTAAATAAAATGTTGTCTAAAGTATCAAATTGTTTTATTTGTACGCAGTCATTTCAACATTTACTGACAACAACAACACTTTTAAAATAAAATAGATAACTTGGTCTTTATAACCGCAGGATTATCTTAAGCTGACTCAACCTAGGACAGCGACAACACAAGATCCTAGATCATGAAATAGATTTTGCTAGTGTACTGTTGGAGATATTTTTGGTGGTAACTGCGACTTTAAGTAAGATTACTTTAGGAAAAAACTTTTAGAGTCCTTTTTTGTGGTCAAAACTGATCAACATCAGCCTGTGGCCGGGCCAGTTTAGTAAAATGCCTCCGTCTTCCTATATCCTTCCTCCTTTAATTTCTTCCAATCTTCTCCTCTCACTTGCACACTTTCTTTTATCTGCTCCTTCCATCTCATGTACTCCACATACTCTTACTCTTATCCAGATAACTTCATTCCTAATCTTGTCTCTCCTCATGACAGCTCTCCTAGTCTCTCTTATATTCACTGTCCATGTTTCCGTTACAAGTGTGACAACGGGTACAAACTAAGCCCTATACAGCACTTCTATTCTCCATAATGGTCAATACTGATAACATTTTACCTTAATATCAATATAATGTCATGGTTGTATCTATGAAAAGTGATAATCACATGACCATATGAATAAATATATGAACATTTATCTTTTATTTATTTTTACAACTGTTAAAAAAGTTTGTTTCTAAATCAAACAGTAAGTTAAACTTTGATTGCCAATATCTCATACATTCAATGTGTTGAGAGTAGCTCATCATATTTACAATGACAAACCAATATTCCACATAATACGATGATAAATACCCCATTCTACCTTCGAGACATTGCTCTCCCATTTGACACGCACACAAAATAGCCTAGGCTAGAATCGAACCAAGTGGTTTGGATAAAACAGGAGCTCAGTGATAGCTGTGGGCGAGGAATCAGACCAGTGATAGCTGTGGGCGAGGAATCAGACCAGTGATAGCCGTGGGCGAGGAATCAGATCAGTGATAGCTGTGGGCGAGGAATCAGACCAGTGATAGCTGTGGGTGAGGAATCAGATCAGTGATAGCTGTGGGCGAGGAATCAGACCAGTGATAGCTGTGGGCGAGGAATCAGACCAGTGATAGCTGTGGGCGAGGAATCAGACCAGTGATAGCTGTGGGCGAGGAATCAGATCAGTGATAGCTGTGGGCGAGGAATCAGATCAGTGAGCGAGCTAAAGACGCAAATTTCCATGGATCCTGTGGGAGTACCTGATAACATAAAATAATAGGTTGGGTAAGGGAATTTTAAGAAAACGCACCAGAATTTGCTGCTAAAGGGAGGAAGGTAACAAAAATTTCAGTCAGAACCCTAAAATGTGTGGGGTTATTGTAAGGTTGCATTTTGATGACCCTAGAAAACACATTTTGTATTTTATGTAACGACAATGGCGACGGAACGTTTGTTAAAAACTTTAGTCCCCAGCCCCTTCGTCCGCCTCTGTGGAGAATGTTCACCTATACTCCACGCACGAGGTATGAACATGAACATTGAACATGTGCAAATAAACAAACCAGATGTTTAATCTGAAACATGGTTTATTCAGTAAATTATGTACATTAAAGCAAATAAATGGACAGGTTTTATACCTTAATAATACACAGTATTTACAAATTGCCATAAAATCACTCAATTTGATTTAGTGATACAAGTAAATTCATCTGATATACACACTATATTTATATATAAAACAGTTTGAAAGTTATCTTAAGAGATAAAAAAGTACAAAGCTTTTTAAGTCCCTTTTCACCAAAGTCAGTTCAGTTTCTCATGACTTAGAACATAGATTGACATTAGTAAGCCAAGACTCATTTTAAGTTACATTTATTAAGTTTAAAAGTAGGTCTTTATTAATCTTCCACCAACTTCACTCGACCAACAGAATAAACTATCGGAGTCAACTTGAACAAAAACTGTGTTAAAATAGTTCAGTTTCAGTGACAAACTTTTATTATGTCTAAATAGAGAACAATTTGTTTCAAACCAAACTTCAAGTTGTGAATATTAAATATGGTATTGTTGGTGATGCTGACAAACTACAAACATCAGATGAGATACTTGTCAGTGAAAAGGAATTATTTAATTTTAGAACAGAGGAGTGTCGATAGTTTTATTATGGCCGATCTTATGACTTCTGGATAAATATTGCTATCAGGAGGTTAAAGTTAGCAACTAGATAAAGGTTATCAACCACTTTAATGTTTTACGCATATTATGAACTGAATTTATCTGCCAGATAACTATCTAAACTATCTGTTAGATAACTATGTTTTTATGCAAAAAAATGCAAGGTTGATACTGTTTTTACTGGGGCGCGCATGAGTATGAACTCTGCTGCTACCGCTACAACCTGGCTAGTGGCTACAATGTTCAACATTTGTTAAATAATGGCAGCTAGGCCGAGTGCGAGGAAAGAGATGGTGTTAAGTTATGTGGGCGCAGAAGTTAAGATGTCTTGCAAGTTCTAATTTTGGTGTTGGCCAAAATAATATCAATAGTTTGGTATGACGTTTACAAAATTTCATTTTATTTTACTCATATTTAAATAATTTGTTCTTATATAACTACAACTCTACAAATAGCTTGTTTGTTTTTATAGAAATGTGAATTAAATGTTCTAAATTTATATATAGTTATAGCCTGGCCTGTGTCTACTAAACACGTGAACCAAGATTTTAACCGACAAACAGATTGTGACAGGGGAAACCTCATGAAAAACAACTTACTATGGAAACGTCAACTTTAACTTTCAGATAAAAGTTATCAGGTACTTAAACCTGTTGATAAAAATGTGATGGATAAATACATTTTATCTGACAGATAAATGCTATCTGGCAGCCAGATAAAAATATTTATCAGCCAGATTATCCATCAAAGAGTCATAATACCGGCCCTTAGTCAATAAAAAAACAAACGATTAATTTAAAAAAAAACAAGGTGTGTGCTAACAATAAATGCATGTAACATGAATCTCACTTTTGCAAATTAACAATACTGTTTATGTTAAATAATAATTATGTACAGACTTACAAACTACAAACATGACTAGATATATTGCATGAGCTTAGTTCACATGAACAATAGGTTGCTGTCACTCCTGCATGTCTCCAATGCCTAAACAACTATTCACTTTACAACCTATTTTACATAATCAGCCATTTCAATCTGTCCAGAGATTTATAAAATAATATAAGTACTTCTTTCCATCAGATCAAACGAGTGACATATTTAAACACAAGTCCAGAATGTCGTCATAATATGGGATTGTTTGCGCCTTTCTTTGAACAGGGCCGGAAATAATCCCCACGTTGATGATGCCAAATAATTACAATTTGGCAAACGTTTCAGTGGAAAATGGTGCCATACATGTTTGAGCAATTGATTACACACAAAGAGAAAGTAACAAGGATTAGCTCGTAGCTAAAACTAAGGGTGTGCGAGCACTTGGAAATTTGAATTGCGTTTTAGTTACTGCTCAAACTAAGCTTGAAGATTTCTATAAAATTAAAAAAATTTGAACACCTAAATTTTTTTCTAAAATTCAAAGTTAAATTAATTTTATTCAATTTAAAGAAATTATTTCATAGAAAATATAAAGTCCCTCAAAATTTTCTTTTGTATAGTTAAAATAATATAACTGTAGAAATTATATTAAAGGTATATAAATCTGAATTTGTGTGATTAAAATTTTTTTTCTCCAAAATATTTTATTCTAAATATCTATGTTTGTACTTATTCATGACTTGGTTACAGAAATTCAACTTTAAATATTGCTATATTATTCAAACTTGACTCCATGTGAGAAATGTTGGCCCGAACACCCTTGGCTAATACACATTTTTCATGCATGTTATAAGTTAGTGAAAATGTTTTCCCTCCAAAAGAAAAAAAAATATATATAAGCACATACAAAATAATGTTATTAGAGTCGGACAAAGTACACAACAGATCTTTGTGTTGCTGTCGATGAAACATTTATAATTGTAGCTGGGCAATATCTCAAACTAACAATGATTTTAAAAACACAATGTAACTGAAACAGTCCCCGGTAGTCCTGAACATGTCAATATAACTGAAACAGTCCCCGGTAGTCCTGAACATGTCAATATAACTGAAACAGTCCTCGGTAGTCCTGAACATGTCAATATAACTGAAACAGTCCCCGGTAGTCCTGAACATGTCAATATAACTGAAACAGTCCCCGGTAGTCCTGAACATGTCAGTATAACTGAAACAGTCCTCGGTAGTCCTGAACATGTCAATATAACTGAAACAGTCCCCGGTAGTCCTGAACATGTCAGTATAACTGAAACAGTCCTCGGTAGTCCTGAACATGTCAATATAACTGAAACAGTCCCCGGTAGTCCTGAACATGTCAGTATAACTGAAACAGTCCTCGGTAGTCCTGAACATGTCAATATAACTGAAACAGTCCCCGGTAGTCCTGAACATGTCAGTATAACTGAAACAGTCCTCGGTAGTCCTGAACATGTCAATATAACTGAAACAGTCCCCGGTAGTCCTGAACATGTCAGTATAACTGAAACAGTCCTCGGTAGTCCTGAACATGTCAATATAACTGAAACAGTCCCCGGTAGTCCTGAACATGTCAGTATAACTGAAACAGTCCTCGGTAGTCCTGAACATGTCAATATAACTGAAACAGTCCCCGGTAGTCCTGAACATGTCAGTATAACTGAAACAGTCCTCGGTAGTCCTGAACATGTCAATATAACTGAAACAGTCCCCGGTAGTCCTGAACATGTCAGTATAACTGAAACAGTCCTCGGTAGTCCTGAACATGTCAATATAACTGAAACAGTCCCCGGTAGTCCTGAACATGTCAGTATAACTGAAACAGTCCTCGGTAGTCCTGAACATGTCAATATAACTGAAACAGTCCCCGGTAGTCCTGAACATGTCAGTATAACTGAAACAGTCCTCGGTAGTCCTGAACATGTCAATATAACTGAAACAGTCCCCGGTAGTCCTGAACATGTCAGTATAACTGAAACAGTCCTCGGTAGTCCTGAACATGTCAATATAACTGAAACAGTCCCCGGTAGTCCTGAACATGTCAGTATAACTGAAACAGTCCTCGGTAGTCCTGAACATGTCAATATAACTGAAACAGTCCCCGGTAGTCCTGAACATGTCAGTATAACTGAAACAGTCCTCGGTAGTCCTGAACATGTCAATATAACTGAAACAGTCCCCGGTAGTCCTGAACATGTCAGTATAACTGAAACAGTCCTCGGTAGTCCTGAACATGTCAATATAACTGAAACAGTCCCCGGTAGTCCTGAACATGTCAGTATAACTGAAACAGTCCTCGGTAGTCCTGAACATGTCAATATAACTGAAACAGTCCCCGGTAGTCCTGAACATGTCAGTATAACTGAAACAGTCCTCGGTAGTCCTGAACATGTCAATATAACTGAAACAGTCCTCGGTAGTCCTGAACATGTCAATATAACTGAAACAGTCCCCGGTAGTCCTGAACATGTCACTAATTCACTAAAAGTTTGCTCTCCAAATCAAATTCCAGAAATTTTAAACTTCACGTCAAACACAAAGAACCCTGCGCTGTTCACTTGCTCAGTCAGCTGTGGTTTCGTGCGCTCATGAGACCAACCCTCTATATACCACCTTAACGCTCATGAACAAGGCACTCGGCGATAACAACCTACTCGGCTAAGGGTGTTAAACAAACCACTAATTAGTTTGTATAAATAGCAAAATATCCTTCACAATTAACAAATGTAACACATTGTGCAGTTGTATTTGTTAAAAGTCCAAAATGAAATGTGTTTCATAGATGATCTTATATCTGCTAGATTGTGTTTCCCTGCATGTGGCTCTCAGAGAGTTCATTGTGTAAACAAAGAGATGGACACAACTGTCTTAACATTGTTAAAGTCACTTGAGGAGGGTTTTAGCATATGCAGGTAATTCACTTCAAACAAACGTCTAAGTCGTGAACATATTATATATACCTGCTAGGCACATGCAGCTGATAAAGTATGGGAGGTTCCAATGTGAGGAATGAGAGTAACACACCTCCTCGATACCACTTGGGACTTTTAGCCAACATGAGCACCAGAACTACATTACGCAGTAGCACACCGGCAACTTACAAGCAAGTGACGCATTCACAATACAATCCAGAACACCACAGCACACTAACAGCGTGGACCAAATTCCAAAATGTACAATTACCAGTAAACACATGTTTTCTCAGTCTATAAGGTTATCTTACAGAGTCATAAGACCTCTCATCTTATATTAGAGCGTAGCTACATGATACACAACACTGTGTGGTCCAGATAGAGCGTAGCTACACGATACACAACACTGTGTGGTCCAGATGGAGAGTAACTACACGATACACAACACTGTGTGATCCAGATAGAGCGTAGCTACACGATACACAACACTGTGTGGCCCAGATACAACGCTGGCGAGAAATGTTCAAACCCTGCTAGTGTGGTCGAATAATGCGAGGAATCCCGCAATAGAGTGGATTGTCGATGATTGGGTTTTGAACTTAGGTTGGGTGTACTGAGGGGTTCCTCCCCACCTTCCTCCGTGCAAATGCAGGTATATTCCCTCTAAATTTAACCTTCCTCAGACCTAACCCATTAATGTAATTAGTACATAAGAGTCCAACCAGATAGAGCAGTGAGACACGGTAATACAAAGAGATAGTTTTGGATTATATTGTGTTGGTTCACCTGCGGACACTGAGCAGTGAATAGTGATTGTTTTACTGTGCTGTGTGTGAGGAGGGCTGCTACCTTTCAGGGGTAATGAATGTACACCGTCAGTGTTTTTATCACTAGTTCTTACTTATGTTAAAATGTACCTTTCACCATTTGCACATATTCACATTTCATGAGAATAATGAAGCTCACTGCATTCATGGCAAAGTAACGAGGTAAACACATTTATAAATCCTTTTAAACATTTACACTGCATGCAAGTAGTCCTAAATTACAGTCTGAGTAGTTTTAATCATCTAGTTTTACTCGGACAACATTTTATATTCTATGAAGACTAAATAGCACCATGTTCTTAGCAAAACTTAGCTTAATTTGAAAGCTACGAGAGTAATTCAAGATTTAAAAACAAAGAATCTGGTAAACAAATCTTGCTTTGGATAAGATTACAATTTTTATGAGCTTATTTTGGCATACATGCAACACGATTTAAACACAAAACTTGTGCTCACATTTATAACAAAGTATTTATTACTAATAAAAGTAATTCTAAGCACTGCTTGTTGGTAAACAGTGTGTTTTTAGGTTGTGTTCTGCGCCCCTTGAAACATGAGAACAGCGAACTCTGTATCCTTGAATGTGGAGGCTGGATATCAGACCCTCAATGAGATTTTAACCCGTATCCTAAAGATAGTCGGACATTGTCCGAAGGGCTCAACCCCGGCACTTTTTTTGCGAACGACACATTCACCAAAACATCACATAGGTATAAGAAAAGGAGTGTCTATGTTTTGAAGAGCAGACGACGCTCCATTGGAGCAAATGTTTGGTATATTTTAGAGCTTCTCAAGCTTTAAATAAATACTCAAGCTCAGATCTTGTAATTGTGAGATCCTTGAAAAAGGTTTATTTCTCTGACTTAAATTGTGTGGTGAATAATTCTCTGCTTGTTTGGATCTGGTTTGTGAAATGAGACGCGTGGCAGTGAAGATGAGGCGCGTGGGCGTGAAGATGAGGCGCTTGGGCGTGAAGATGAGGCGCTTGGGCGTGAAGATGAGGCGTGTGGGCGTGAAGAGGTATTGTACAGCCTGCTAGTGGAATGTCAAGGTAAGTAACTCAGTAACCTGCTGTTGAATGGAGGAGATTATGAGGTTCATTATAAAAGATGTATAGAAAAGCATCGCTCTGTAGTGCAAGACTGTATCAAGTACTAAGTAAAAATGTTTACTAAGCACATCCTAAGAATCACTAATGTTTAACGTTTCTTTCTGGTCGGAGTTCGGCTCCAAGTGAGTAGCTACACTCCAGATGGACAGATATTTACTGGGAATATTTACAAAAATGAATGTGACAACCAGCATCACATGAGTGGAATATTGTGCAGATCCATCCACGAGGCACGATGAAGCAATGTCACCAGCAATAAAGAGAAGCGTGATGTCGCCGCGCCTAAGTATATAATACGGTGGTATAAAAAATATGTCATTTTTTAGCTAAAACTGAAACACATTAATAAGTTTTAAAATGTGAGTATAAAACTTATAAATAAAACTCTTTTTGAATACAAAAGCGCCACTTAAAAGATAATTATTTTAGTCTTATCAAAACAATGTTTTAATTTTACTTCTATCACTATATTCATAAAAATGTTTTACTGCATTTTTTACATTTAAATTATTTCAATATATTCGGTAACTACTTGCGCGGTTAAAATGAAATGATCAAACTGCCCTTTTTTTTTGTGGGAAACAAACAAAACCAACCATTTACTAATCATCAAAGAAGAGATGGCTAAATATATTTTCCCCTGAGATAGCGGCGATGTCTGCTGGTGTCCTCTGACTGAGGCAGAGCGCAGCTGCGCTACACCTAGTGTCAACTAGTTGTTAATATAGATGAACACAACAGCTAAGAGCGTTCCTAGGATTGTACCACTAATCTTGTTAGCAGTCGAGGATATTGTACTGAGGTGCATCGATCTAAAACTACCACAGTTAAAAATCAAACATTTCATTGGTCACAAGTCAATCTGGACCCATCTGAAGTCCCTAGGAAGAAGTGTAGACAAGATAGCTCCACAGAGTGCGCATCTTTATTCTTTTATAAGCTCGCATCTGTCAAGAGTTGGTGTTGAATTAGGTTAAGTTGCATTTACCCTTTAGGATTGGTCATTTGGTTATTGTGCCCAGAGTCAATTTTATCATTCAGACCACATATGACTCTCGCATGCATTTTACTTTACTTTTGCCCCCAAACATATTACCAATGGAGATTTTTTTTTTTTATATTCTCTTAGAGGAGTTACCAACTTACCAATATAATTTCTGCTAATCAAACCAGTTTTCTAGGCCACAAGTTCAAACCAGCGGAAACTCTTGGGAGCAAAGGTTGTCCGACTGTCATTGTTCAGTCGATACATTTAGTATTGTTGACATCAGTCCAAGACCTGTCTATTATTAGGTTAAGTTCTAACACACATGGGACCATGCATCCACACAGGAAACAGATGAACACCAACCTCTTAGGGCAGTATATAGTTTGAAAAATGTCTAATTTTTGGCTCTTGGATCCATTGCTGGTACAAGTCAAATAAAAAATAATGCAGGAGAGCGATATTCAAACATTTTTACTTACTCCTGACTTTAAAATGTCTTCCTATTTAAGGGTAAACACATTTAGCAAGCAATTAAACTAAACAATCCTTAACAACTTTCTCGCTTGGTTGACCTCCAGTCGACTGGTCTACACCCTGCTTGACTGGTCTATAGCCTGGTCGACTGGTCTATAGTCTGGTTCATTGGTCTATAGCCTGGTCGACTGGTCTATAGCCTGGTTGATTGGTCTATAGCCTGGTTTTGAAGAGAAGACTTGAAGTCAGAGCTCAGAATGGAACCCAATGGATATATATCCATTGGGTTCCCCACATCACTGATATAGTACCACCACAGGATGAGTCACATAGTGAGTTACCCCTGCCCAGCACATTGACGCACGACTCTATCACAGCGCAGCCGGCTATCAAAGATCTTGACCTCCAAATATCCTCCTCTGGGGCTCTGGCGTGTAGTGGAACCTCCCACGGAAGTGCTGGGGACTACCGGGCACTGATGTGCTCTCCGACAGTCTGCGGGGCGGGGGCTGGGGAGGTGATGGGGAGATGTACCTGGAACAGTCATAGGGTCAGAATCAACCTTCAGGTCACAAACTTTATTTTGACTATGAAAACAAAATCTCAATTCTGGATACAAACCTTAAAAATATGATATTTTAAACTTGGCCAGATATTTATTTCCAATCTAGATTTTGTTAACATCAAGTGAAAACGTAATACCATGATATGCATGGTCTACAGAAGCTCTTTGAAAGTGGTGGGGGCCCTCAACTGAGAGGGGGCCCGGAGGGCCTGGCCGGGTAGAATCTTAGACCTTGGATGACTTTTTAATCTATTTGAAGGAAGCTTATTTTCCACAGGGAGCACTTTTTTGTAAGCTTTTCTTTGTTATTGTCAATAGTTACAGCACGGTAGTAACCGTGATTGGTGATGGGGCCCTAGTTGTGTAATAAGGGTGATTAGCAATAGAAAGGGTATTTTGAACATCCCCCCCAAGACAAAAGGGGGATCGGAAGCCCTCCTCCAAATATGTTACGAAATTTAGAGGCATTTTAAAGCTACATATAGGGTCAAAGTGATCCACCCCTGACAAATTTTTGGAAATTTGATGTCCCTAAAAGATATGTTTTATTGTAGCTAAGAGTTTAGTGCAGACAACCAAAGAAATATTTCTTACCTTTGCGTCTGTTTCGCGGGTCTTACCGCCAGGGATATCCACAACTTTAAAGTACTCTAAGATAAAGATTCAAAATGTCTCCCTATATTTAACCGAGTAACAATCTCTCAGATACAGATACAATCTTTGTCTGAAAGTTTTAAGTAAAAACACATTTCTTGATAGTTGGCATTGCAAGTCAGTTATCAGCGATACACAACATAACCTCTTGCAAGATTATTATTATTATTATTATTATTATTATTAGCACCGCGTCTTACTACCCGTTCGGGTTATACGCACTTACGCTAATGTGTAATGGTAGGGTGATTGTGAGATGAAATGAAGGACCTACAGTTTAACGTGGAATCCGAACCACGGTGGAGGCCTGGCATTCCCCACATTCACAAGATGTCTTGTCAGAGGTGAAGGAAGGGTTTGGTAATCAGATAAATCTGTGCCGGGACCGAGGATTGAACCCCGGCCGCCAGCACAGAAGTCTGACACCTTACCCCTAGACCACCAGGTCACCNGAAGGGTTTGGAATCAGATAAATCTGTGCCGGGACCGAGGATTGAACCCCGGACCCCAGCACAGAAGTCTGACACCTTACCCCTAGACCACCAGGTCACCCTCTTGCAAGACTTGCAGCTATTACATTGTGAATTTATTCAAAGCCTCTCAACAGATGTTGGTCAAAATAAGAGATTAGGAAAGGGTCATATGATTTACCCACCCACATGTTTTATGGATTTGAAATAAATATAACAATGGTTTACAAACCTCATACAATGCCCCTGTGTATCACCCACTACTCATACTATTAATTGATTATCAGATGATCATGTGACTTCATGCATGAATATATGGATGGAGTTGTGGTATTTTTTGAAACTATAGGACACTAAGGTTGTTTATAATAACCCTAATCAAGCCTAGTATTTTAACATTGGCCCTACATTCTGACATCCTTTAACTTCAAAATATATTATCAATGTTAACGGATGATTACAATTTAGACCGAGCTTATTTCTGCTGATACCAGTACAACAGCACTGATAAGTCCCTTTACTTTACAAGGTTGTCCGGACTAAAAAATATTTACTCTCGGACCAAAGAATATTTATTTTCCCAGTATTTTATGATAAAATCCATACGTTCACAATCTCATAATTTCCATAGCCTTTTATTAATTATTCTTGCCACATCACATTAATTGGGGCTAAAACTAATAGTTTACATTGGTGATGCTCTCTTATTTCACAAATTATTGCATACAATTTTGAAAATTTCAATGATAATTTATAATTTCTCCGACTTCTTGACTTTCCAGGGCTGTATCTGAATAGTCAGGTACACTTGACTTGATCACTTTACACTTAACATGCACTTGAGATCGAAGACTGCAACAGACTATTTGGACAGCAAGCAACATATCCTTTTCACACCCTTGAGTCCGCAGTGCTGCTTCCTACCAATGGTCTTAGAAACTATTTCAAACACCATCTATCGGCCCAAATTAGCGTAGGCCAGTCACAGATTTCTGGTGACTTATTTCCACTGCACATGACAAATTATCCAAAATATCCAACACAATACAATAAAACTCTACAAAACAACCAGAATATTTAACGTACATTATCAAATATCACATTTCTCTACGAGCTCTATCTCTAGCAGACGAAAAATTAAACAAGTGTCGATCAAATACAGCATCGACGGCGTGTCAAGGGTAGCTTGTTGTTGCCCTTTGACTCAAGGGCGTGTGAGGGGCGCATTACCACACCTGACTATTCGGACAGCTCTGCACTTGATCACGTGATTGCTAATGCAACTATCAAGTGAACGTCAAGGGTCGACAGCGCATGAAGTAGACTATTCGGATAAAGCCCATGTCACACCCAATTAATTGACTTTTCCAGGATTTCCCTGTTTACCTGTACACTCCGTTTAGCCTGAGAGCTAGCACTCACCCCGTCAGACTACACCGTGTGAGTCACGAGCGTAGGGAGAGTTTAATATTGGGAGGGATCCAAATTTTAACTTTATCACATGATGTTAGTACTTCTGAGGGAAAAAGTGGTGGCGGTAGAACCTTGTGTGTGTGTGTGTACAGGGCGAAGGGGTGGGGGTGGGGCCTGGAAGCTATATGGACTAGTCTTCCTTCAACAAATTTGTGGAAATTGGATGCTTTTAGATGATAGAATTACTACCTCTGAAGATTGGATCGCAAAATTAAATTAAGATGAATAGTTTTACAAAGTGACGTCTCTAAACATTAAAAACTTCAGAACATTTCAGGGTTATGTGGGGGTTTAAGCCCCCTCTACACCATAGTTGAACCATGCAAGATAGGTCTCGTTGCTAGCTTTCAGGGTAAATGAAGTGGAGACCTACGTATCAACCTTGTGAAGGCTCATTGTGTGGAGTTGAGTTTTTAACTAGGGTTGAACAAATACTTGGTATTGTCAAACAACATCATCAAATATAATATCACAACATTGTCTAAAAATAATTCAAATCACAAGAAGAAAGCTTGTTACTAAATGTCCTGCTTTTTAATTTTACTAAGCTGGATAAGAATATGGCAAAAATAAAGTTGGAAACTTTGGTTGAAAAACAACCTCGTGTCCAAATTAAATTTATAATTCAACAGTGAACTTTGTCAATTTGTCAAAATTGTCAAAGAATTACACATTACTGCTCTATTTTTTTACTAAGGCAATCACAAATAGGCCTAATGTTAGTTACTATATTTTTATGAGTTATTTTTCTGTGTGAGAAAAATATAATCTATAAAATTAAGGCATTTCAGTTATCTATTAAATTAATTATACATTTTGTCTTCATTAGTTAAAATTAACAAATGTATGATAAAAGTTGTATGTTTTTAGACATGGATTTTTAATTTAATTGGGAAATATTGGTAGGGGTGTGTGGGGGGTTAAAGATAGTCCCAGCCCCGCCAAAATAAAAACAAGGGGGCTTGAGCCCCTGATAATATGGTTATAAATTTAAGATTATGTTGGAGTAATCATCTAGAAAGACCCACAATAGCTCTAAACGTTTCATTCCTATTGTGTATTTTTTTAAACTTGAATTTGAAATTGTTTGTATCCTCTTATCGTGAGGATAGTGGAGGAAACAAGGGTGAGATGATATAGGCATGCAATGAGGATAATGGAGGAACCAAGGGTGAGATGATATAGGCATGCAATGAGGATAATGGAGGAAACCAAGGGTGAGATGATATAGGCATGCAATGAGGATGGGAAAGGAGAGAGAATATCACAAGCTGGAAACAGTTGGTGACGATGATGAAGTCATTTTCTCACCTTCTGGAGAGTGCAGGTGAGCCCTCTACAAAACCTCGCCGCATCGGGGACATGTCCAGGAAGCTACGACGCAGCAGTAGAGGCGAGGAGCCTGGTGTCGGTGTACCCCCCTCAGAGGCCAGTCCTGAAGACCCCCCGCGGTGCATCCTGGGCGGAGGGTCGGGGCTCTGACTGGCCGGCCGACCCGTCGCTGGTGTAAGACTCCTGCGGGACTCACCACTGCCGAGATGGAACTTGATGTAGGAGGCAAAGCGTTTCTTGACCACCTCCCCTCCCCCCGCCTGTTCGGAGGAGGGGGGGTAGTGCTGACTCTGCTGGTGGTAGAAGCGCTGCAGGACTATAGGACTCGTGTTTCCGCGACTGTGAATGTGGTGGGGGGAATCGGAGGGGAAGCGTTTGCGGCCGGGGATGGGAGACCCTAGAAACCCGCTCCTGCGTTGAGAAGGAACAAGAAGAAGAAAATGTGCGCTAGAGTCGAGCGGTTATGGTACCGTGTGCTATCCATCGGACCACAACTATTCCATTCAGAGCAACTTGACGACTACCTTGTTCCGAATCACACATTTTTATGATGACATTTCGGGTTTGGGTTATCAAGTTTCGGTGACCTTTAGAGACTCAAGGGAGTGAAGATAGGAGGGTGAATTTCAAGTGATCACATCATCAACAACATTACACCCGACCAAGATTCGAACTCTGATCTCCCCGTTATCGGCAGTCTAGTCTAACATGAGAGTGACGCCTTAGACCATGCAGCCATCGAAGCAGGTCACAATAGCCTGGAGTAGAATAGATACATCTGAGTTCCCAAGGAAATATCATCTTAAAAACCTGTGGCGCGGGACAAATTACAAAGAGATATCACACAAATTATATTCGTTCAAGTCACAAAGAGAAAACAAATGCTACTGAATATAAATATATCATTAGCAAAAATGGTGCTATAAGATTTTTGATAATTTTTTATAAATAGAATATAAAGAAATATTAAGCTTTGTGTGAATCTAATTCTCACACGATGGATAGTTCACACCTCGTGTTAAGATAAACACAATGTGCGAGCCATTTATCTTTGTGTGAGTGCACACAAAAATAATAAAACTTGACATGTTCAGATTCTTGAAAACGAGTTTATTTAGTTACTGTTGAGAATTATAATTGTGTGACCTTGGCCTGCACCAAGAAGAGGTAAGACTATCAGCCATGCGAAGTATGAAGCAAGGCCCCCTAGTAAATACATTTCTTCAATAAGTTTCAAAACAAACTAATAAACAAATCAGTAGATTTTAGAACCAAGAACCAATGGATAACAGAAGTACGAGCAAGAAAGAATAAGGAAATACAAGGGTTTAAAAAGCAGATGTTAATAATAAGAAATAGGAATTAGGATTATAGTGAAATAGGAGTGGACATGCATGATTCCAAACAACATCAGAGAGTGTTGTCAACACTTGCTCTATGACCGTGTATGCTGTTGTCAAACACTTGCTCTATGACTGTGTATGCTGTTGTCAACACTTGCTCTATGACCGTGTATGCTGTTGTCAAACACTTGCTCTATGACCGTGTATGCTGTTGTCAACACTTGCTCTATGACCGTGTACATTGTTGTCAAACACTTGCTCTATGACCGTGTATGCTGTTGTCAAACACTTGCTCTATGACTGTGTATGCTGTTGTCAACACTTGCTCTATGACCGTGTATGCTGTTGTCAAACACTTGCTCTATGACTGTGTATGCTGTTGTCAAACACTTGCTCTATGACCGTGTATGCTGTTGTAAAAACTTGATCTACAACTACAAATCATTGTCAACATCCCCTCTAGACTACACACATGAGCTATGCTAGTGTGATGGCCCGACAGATCTGTGAGGAATATGTGTTGTCCCTTTCTGTCTAACTACTGTAAACACGGGGGATGAAAGCTGTCAAGAGACATTACAGGGACTAGGGTTGGTCTTGACAACTCTTCTGACCTTCTGTCAACCAGCAATTGTTTAAGGGTCCCTGAGTGACTCCCCATCATATCACCACAGGGTCAGGGTAGTCTCCTAGAAGAGGTGGAAGTTGGGTGTGCTCTAAACATAGCTCTTGATTCCTCGTGTTGAAGGTTGTGTTATATGAGACCTCTAGCCTCAACCTCAGATTAACTACTATTCTTTCTACTAGCGCACTTATTAACAGTACACATATATACTACAACTGTTTAGTTATTCTATCCATCTAGTCCAGGTGCTGCCATCTACATAGTGCAATTTTAACTGCAAACCAATCAGTTAAGGCAAGTCAACAGTTTACTCTAAAACTTATGAAGTTGCCTGTGATAGCGAAAGCTAATGTTTAAAATGTGTTTTATAGAGAAAGTTTTACTCTGGTATCAGTCAAGTAAGTGTTGGATATTCCTAATCTAAATCATGATTTGTTCTACTGATCTAATCAATATAACCTCAATGTTGACATCAATTTAATGTGAATGAACACGGCTTGTGTCTTCCTCCTGCATAACGTACTTAAGAAACTTGTCTCCAAGTTCCATCGCAGATGATTGTTCACCCTCAAAACGAAGTGTTTTAACTTGTGATCGTGAGCTTACAGTGGCTACTTTCTATGAAATGCTAATGGTTGTGATATTGGGCTCCCTATTTTTGTGTTATTAAGTTTTCCAAACCAGTAGACATCGACCAAGGTAGCCAAGGTTCATGTTCAGTTGATGGCAAATCATTTGGTTTAAGGATTTTTTTAAATAACCTTTTAAAAAAACTGTAAAATTAATATGACGGTAAAGTTTGTGCTGAAATTTGAACTATCTTGTGATAAACTGTGATTGCTGTAGTATTGTAAACTGTGATTGCTGTATTATTGTAAACTGTGATTGCTGAAGTATTGTTAACTGTGATTGCTGTAGTATTGCAAACTGTGATTGCTGTAATATTGTTAACTGTGTTTGCTGTAGCGAACATATTACTATGCTACCTTATTGTTGACTAACTTGTTTAAAAAGAGTCAAGAACAATTTAATTGTTTATAAAACTTCATCAAGAAACAGAATGTAAGTTTTAATTAGTTCCAAATGCACCTTAGTTTACCTTAACAAATAAACAGGGTGACTACAGCGATTCCTTAAATGGTGATTTAGAAGTGATCTATGCAAAACTATTTGTGGGAATACGTATCAGTGAACCAGTTCTAATCTGTATCAGTGAACCAGTTCTAATTAGATCTAAACATCTAAACAATAAATTAAAGATATTAATAAACTTAAAGAAAAAAAAAGTTTGTAAGCTGAAATAATATCTAAACCATATGGATTTCTTCATTACAAATAACTGTAGCAGGAAATCTAATTCCAAAATAAAAACAACCAATTTTAATCTCTACAAAAAAACAAAACTTTATTTACAGAAATCAAACAAAAATAGACACTTTAAGGTAAACGAGGGACAACTTTGATATTACTTTACAAGTAAGCAAAATTTAAAAATAAATCTCTATATTAATAACATCTACAAGTGAATTTGTAAGGAGGGTTCCCCTACAGAAGAACGTAATTAAAATTAATAATTGTTGTATTTTAACCAGGTTTTCATTTAAACATTGCTTTGTAAATATCAACCATCACTCAATCTCAATTACAAATTAATAAGCCTGTGTGAATATGTTTTCAATTTTGAATTTAATTTGAATCTTTGCTCAATAAATCAAATTAATCCAAATTTTGAATATTTTAAATTGAAGATGTTTTGAATCGAATCTGAATTTTAGATCTTATAATTTAGTGTTATTCAATCCAAACAAAATATTAGGTTAGTTTATAAATGTTACTTTTTTCCACAGCATCTTGCTATTTGTTCGGGTTGTACACTAATATGTTAGGAATGTAGAAGGTTGAATCTGGAGGAAGTGTAACCACATTTGTGTGGAGGGAGAGTGGAAAACCATTTAAGAAATAATTCCATACACCCGGCCAAGATTTGATTTCCCAGTCTATTGCGAGAGTAACACTGTAGACCGTTTGGTCACTGAAGTGAGGTATATAAATATTATAAACTCACAAGTTTTGATGGTACAGTCATAGAAATAAGTCAATTTCTTTAAAAAGTTAACTTATTCAAAAGTTTAACTTTTAGAGTTTAATTTCAATTCAAATTCCATTTAATCAGAGTAAGGAAGCTATCTGGATTAGAAATTTTGAATCTTATTTGAATATTTCAAGATAGGGAATTTCAAATATAACACTAATCCTTGCACGCTATAGATTTGAGTACAATATTTTGAATTTTCACACAAACTTAATGAACATTGTTTTTAATATCTCGTATTGCCAAATTGAGAACCAGGTTTGTACTGAATTGTTTGTAAAGCAGGTTATCAGATGCATTACAGGAAGCAAGTAGCTTCTATTATTAATACTATTATACATGCAAATCTGCATTGAACTGCATGCACACAATGTGTAACTCAAGACATTAACTATTAATTAAATTATAAAATACACAAGTTAGTACCATGCATAGCTAATTTCAGTTATATAGGTGAGAAATTAATCTCGTTAGAAAATGAAGTGATTATTGTTTCTAACGGTTCTCAAGATGATATCAAATACACACATTTATAAAATAAAATCTCATTTATATTTAAAACTAACGTACACACACACACATACATCGTAAGTTCAGAAAACACTCATCCTAGATAAAAGTTAAGAAAATAAACCAGAGATATCAAGACTTTTTATTCTGCTCGACTTTGATTCTTAAGTTCAAACCTCGATTCTTCGATTACTCAACATTTAGGCCCACATCACTAATATCCGGTTTCAGAAATGTGCGACAATATTTACCTTTTTTTAAACTTTGAAGAATAAAATTAAATGCAAACACTCAACTGTTCTTTTAAATTGTTTAGTGTATTTTTTTAGCACCACCATTAAAACCATATGTTATGTACTAATTACACTAATGGTTTTAAGGATAAGGAAGGTCATATTTAGAGAAAGTGTACCTGCATATACATGGAGGGAGAGTGGAAAACTGTGTTGGAAAAAAAAAACCTCAATACACCCGATCGAGATTTGAACCTTGATCTCCCTGTTATTGGCAGTTTAATCCACTCAAGTGTAGCGACATAGACCATGAGGCCAGTGAAGTGGGTTATATGTGTTTAATAACACTTTAATTACTTTGTTGCAAAGAAAATGCATTATTACCAACAACAACAACAACAAATTTTTCACCTGGAGTTTACGAACAGGTTTTTCCTCAATTATTCTGTAAAATAGACAGTTTACTGTTATTAAATAAATTCCTAAATAAAATGGACATGTTTTATCTGTGCAAGAACACAAGGATAAAAACTAATAATGTTGAGTATATTTATAAATTTGCCGGCACTTACAAAATGGCAAAGTGACTAATAATGGTAACCATGAACAATTATCCAATTATGAGTAATGCCGGTTCTGTTTTGGTGCCATATTACTCCTTAGCAAAATTATATGGATTTTTTTTTAACAAAAAAGTCCAATTGAAAAAAATTGTTCAGCAAATTGTGTTCAAATAATTAATAAACTAACAAGTTTCTATCATCAAGTTAAATAATGGGTTCGTCCTAAACTCTTTAAGAAATTTAAATATAACCAAATCTTTGACTTTTAGATTAATTTTGAATCCCATCAAATACTAATTTGACAAATTTTTGAATCAGTCTTGAATCTTTCAAACATTAATATTCAGAATTTTGAATCGAATTAAAATCCTAACAAAATTAAGAATTATAAATTTGGAAGCTTCTCATGATTCGCTGGGATTTGAGAAGTAAGAAACAAATCATCGAGGAATTGAGTTTGATATCCCTAAATAACACATGACACATGACACAATCATATTCCTACGCATGTAATGGCAGGAGGTTCACACAACAAATCAAGACTTCATCACCGTGAAATGTTACGAGACACTATCACATTTTGTCTAGACCTAAGTACCGGGACAACTTCCTCTGGAAGCGTTGTAGCAATTCTATAAATTAAAAAAAGCAGCCCTTTCTTCTTTAAAACATAAATAAATAAAACTTAGAAGAAAAAAATTACTAATCAGTTCCTTTCAATAAAAATAGATGTTTATTTTATAACCAAACCTTGAACAAGCTTAGTCAAATGTTCATAGACTAATATTAGCTCATAGGGACTACCTTAAACCAATCAATGATAGTCCTAGTAAACAATGTAACTCATTTACATTTAAATTAATATATGATAAATACACTCGTGCAACTTTTTTTTGATAACCTATGAAAATCATTAAAAATGGAAAAAAAAAGAAGAGAAATTACAAGATTTATCTCAGTTAAAATAATTTTGTGAGGTAAACAAATTTTTGAAAATCAATACACACATATATATCAAATGAGTGTCCATTGCGATAATATTGTAATATAGCAGACACAAGCAAAATTTCAGAAAACCGTACCGTATTGACCGGAAAATATGCCCNCTCCAACCACCTTTATTAAAACCTTAATGTGACACATAATCACAGCCTTGGCTAATATGTAACCAACTCTTAGGCCTAATTGCTCAGCTTTAAAAATGTTATTTAAAACTAGACTAATAATACAGATGTAGTTTTTGAGCCAAAATGGCAGATGTAATGAAGACGTCAAATATTTTAGAGCTGCTGCCATTTCTCACACATGTCTTAAGAAACATCTGGTTACTATTATTCTAATGTGACAGGTATTGAGTGTGTTGGTTTAATAAGTTTCGTGGTGATATCTCACGTTTAAATGTTTATAGCTCAACAAACTATATATAGGAGAGGAAGAACCAGTCCAGCTCGACTGAGGTGGTACGATATTGAGAAGAATGGAGGAGTGTGGAGGAGTGTGGAGTGAGGTGGAGAATGTTGACTAACTATATAATCTGAAAACACTGCTGACTGAGGGAAAGATGTTTATACTGTGTATTTATCTCACTCCAGAATGAATGCTGTATTAATAAATAACACATTGTAGAGCTTCATTTAAAAATTATTAAAACTTAGCTATAACCAAAAATGTAAAAGTCTTAGTGATAAGGCATGAACATTAGTAAAGCTAAATACTTCACTTTCATAAATAATTTTTTTTGTCACCCTTTCAAAATGGTCATATTTTTAGGGTTCGACCTATATTTTCTAGTCAATACGGTAAATCGCTCAAAAATGTGTTACTTGCCGGTGAGCCTCAATTGTTTATAAATTAGAATATCTCTCTCTAAAATACATATTTTCACTTTATAAATTAAATATAATGCACATGGATTAATAAACTCAGTTAAAGATATTGTTTGTACTTAACAGAGTCAAAATGACAATAGTCGCGTCCAGAGACGAGATTAACAAAAAGATACAGTTTAATAAACAATATTCAGCAAGATTACCAACTTTACACTGGTTTCACAAATATTGTTGCCCATCGATTCAAATGAAACCTGACAAATAGATTGAAACATGATAGCTAGAAATGATATTTGACGACAGAGTTGGTTGTTTCTGGCGACTGTATCGACCGTTTGTGACGAACAGACCAAGAAACATGACAACTCCCACCATCTATAAGCACTGCAAGTCCACAAATACCGCTGGAGACTACATTCATCAAACACTCGCTGGCTTGTGAGCGCGCTACTTGCAGAGGAGTGATTGGCCAAACAGCCGAGGAGGGCGGTGCCTAGTATACTTTTACCTTTATAAGACAACTCGAGTTCGAAACATGAAACTATGGGTGTGTGAGTACTTGAAATATGAGCTTGAGTTTTAATAGTTGTTTGAATTTGACTCGAACATTTTTACAAAACAAGAAAAATGTTGAGTACTCAGAATAGATAGCCGAGATGTGATGAAGTGTAGAGAGACTACAGAAGGTTCTATGTTCTAATGTTGACAGTCACAGAGGAACCGTGGGTAATGAAGGAGCAGGGATGTGTCGAGGATGTGTAGAGAGACTACAGGAGGTTCTATGTACTAATGTTGACATTCACAGAGGAACCGTGGGCAATGAAGGAGCAGGATTAAAGCAGAATTCAAGCTTGGGAAATTAGATATCTGAGAAGTAGTATAGGAGGGGTAAGGATGGATAGAATGAGAGGAACAGTTGAAGAGTAAGTGCAGAATAGGAGAGAGAGAAGATACCAAAGAAAATGTTGAATAATGAAGGAGGCCAAGAGAAATATAACTATACAATTGTTTGTTGTATTTCACCACTTGTGATTCATATGATTATTAGTCATTAGTACCATAGCTCAGAATGGCAGTAATTGAACATAAGTTGAGTATTTTAGCTGTCAATATTTTTTATTGGCGAAGTTTCATAATTGTCAAATCCAGAATTTACTTTGCAAGTGATTTTAGTGTATACATTTGTATAGAGAGAAGCCTCAATTTATCGTTTTCCTTGATCCATCGTTCAATTTCTATGGTCACTGAACAAATCCTATTCAAACAACACAAATAAAATCCGCATCTATCGTTACTAGATTTATTGTTTTCCCGCAACTATCACTCAGAATTTTTAGTCCTTAAAAATGTTTGTGGGACGAATGATTGTTTTTAGTAAAGAGACACACACATGTTTGTATGATTGGTAGTAATAACAGTGGTTAATGTTTTTGGATTGTGGTGTAGCACGTTGCAGCCGAAGATAGGTCTGGAGGGGACGGGGCCGAGAGCCTCACCCGACTGGGAAACCTGCCTGTATATTAGTGTGACTCATTTCACTTTGCACTTTTGTCTAGTCGAATACGCATTTCATCACATGTGTTCAATCCTCATGGTGATTTTTTTGTTATTATTAGTCATCATCATCATCATCATCATCATCATCATCATCATCATCATCATCATCAACATAACTTATTAAACACATTTTCTCATATGGCGCTTCCTGTGAAACAAGTTTGGACTTTAGAAGAACGACTGCGCATCAGAGAAGAGGATTGACACAGACAAGTGACTAGGCCTTCCACCATCTACTTTAAACATGATTATTTCAAAGAAAAGGAGATCAGAGAGCAGAGTGATAAGTGTGGTACACCATCAGAGAAGAGGTAGACAGACAAGGTCGACTGGAAAATGTCCTCTTTACTTGGTACCAACTGGCCAGAGCATCAGGTGTCCCTGTGGAGCACTCAGCGAGAGAAGTCCCTCAAAATAGCTGCAACAATGGGGAGTGAGAACTTGTTAGCTTCAAACGGTTGGATTTCGCTTCTATGAAATTAGCCGAGGCGAGAGTTGCTGTGGACATCAACCCCACGAAACTCTGGTTCGAGAAACTTTCAAAGCTGCTGGAGGGGTACGAGGCTCAGGACATCTATAACTCAGATTAAACTAATGTTGGCATTGAAAGGAGACCTGCACGGAGGATATAGTGTGAAGGAGTGACGTCGCAAAACCAAGGTGTTTTAAAAATATAAGGCTGTGATCTAGTATGCCAACTTGAGAGCGTGGATCAAATCAGAGAGATTCTCTGTGTTATCTTAATGCGTCATTCAATGCACAAGGGAGGAAAATCCTTCTAATGGTAGACAATTGTGCCGCTCATGTCCCGGACATTATTTTTGAGGAATGTAAAGGTGGTTTCTTGCCCTTCTAACAGCACCATTGTTGTACATCCTCTTGATTTGGGTGTGATCAAGTGTTTAAAGGGTGTGTACAGAGTGGTATGTCCGATGGACTCGAGATAAACATCCTGCAGCCCATTCAACTTATTGTCACAGCGTGGCGACAAGTGACCCAGTAAAGTGTGGCCATATGAAGAACTAATGCAGGGTCAGACGTGACAGAGATGAAGATTGGGTTTGACTGGATCTCGTGACACGTGGTGTGTTGTGTGATGATGATGATGATGATGAAGCTGAGCCCGAACCAGTGCCGAGTTTTGCGGAAGCATTTCATGTGTTTGAGACCATAAGAGCGTTTGTGTATGGTCACAATACCACCAAGAGACCGATCAATCGTTGAAATATTGGAAGTTTATTGTTCAATTTGAGAAGGGAAGCTTCCACTAAACAAATGAGGAATAAGGAATTGTGGAAACAATAATATTATTTGTGTACTGATACTATTTATTAATTTTATATAGGCTCCCGCCTGCATTTATAGTTTTACTGTATCCATAGATTTTTTCTGATCCCCAATGAAACTAATGAATTGAGGTTTTATTGTGTGTGTGTGTGTGTATATATATATATATATATATATAAATGTAATATAATAATTATATTTTCGCGCAGAGAACAGTTGACATGAAATATTTGAGCTTTGACTAGGTTTCAAGTATATTTCATATATTTGATTAGAGAAAGAAAATGGAAAAGAAGAGAATATCAAAGAGAATGATGGTGATGAATTATGTATGATAAATATCGCGAGGGAGACCAATAAAGATATGAGAGGAGCAGAATAGAAAGTGTGCAAGTGAGAGGAGAAAACGGAAGCAATGGTGGAAGGAGAGAGGAATATGGAGACATTTCACTAAAGTGATCCGGCCAAAGGCTGCAAACATTGATGATGATGATGATGATGATGATGATTATTTGGCTTCCCTCTGAGTTGACAAAGTGGACTTTGCACCCCCCTCATTATAATCACCGGTGACATATCTCCCGTTGTTTGAGGTACAAACTCGTCTCGCAGAACCCACAAAACAAAACAATAACTGTCTCAAAGTGAGACAGGAAGGAGGGGGGGTGTTCTCCTACCCGACAACTTTGTTGGCGTCCCAATCGGTGTCACCAGGCTGCTGGGGAGTTGGAGCCCCCCAGAACCCGGCAGGTTGCGGCAGTGACCCGTTGGGCGGGTGGACGGTCTCGGAGAAGGAACGGTGGTGCCCGGCAATGAGGTGTGGATGTCTCTTGGCCGACGGAGAGGCAGGGGCAGGGGCAAACCTGGGGACACACCTCAGACTATCAATGTACCCTCCAGTCTTACACTGTTTCTTACCAGAGGAAGTTCACTATAAGGCACAGCCAAATTTGAGCTGTTTAATGCAGTCTTTTCCCAAATTTTGTAAATTATGTTCCTTTTTCATTCATAAACTATACATTCTCAAACTGCAAGTATTTACTATCTATTTGGGTTATATGCTTATCTACTATTAATTATGCTTATGCTTTGGGTGAAGGTTGAATTTAGAGGAAATGTTGCTACATTGGTGTAAAAAGAGTGGAAAACCACCCTCAGTTCACCCAACCAGGATCAAACCAAGAGATTCTTGTCAACCGCAGTCTAGTCTGGCACAAGAGTAACGTCTTAGACCATGTGGCCACCAAAGCAGGACAGTTGACTGCTAGTATTGATCCATGGTTGGCTTTATGAGAATCCTATCTACTGGAATAAAACTATTTATCGGGTACACAGATCAGAGAACTGAAGTACCAAGGAGGGGGTAGCGAGCGACCTCACTTTGACATTCAACAATGCTGGACAAGAAACTGCGTAGGGTTATAAATAAAATATTGGTCTCTCCTACCTCGCTCTAGTCTGGTCTCTCCCCCCTCGCTCTAGTCTGGTCTCTCCTCCCTCCCTCGCTCTAGTCTGGTCTCTCCTCAGCCTCCTTCAGTCCCTCCTAGTCTTAAGGGCCCTGTTTACCTCCTGATGGGTGAGTCGTTACAAGAGAGCGCCACCCCACACAGCTTCATGGCCTGAGCGAACCACTCGGCCACGTTCACGTTGGCCGTCTCGTACTTCTTCATGAACGGGTGTTCCAGCAGTTTCCTGTACTTGGGCCTGTTTTTGTAGTTTTTGGTGAGACTGTAATCAAACATGTTACAAACATGTTCCCTAGTAGTGAACCACAGTTACATGTCATGGTTACAAACATGTTCCCTAATAGTGAACCACAGAGTTACATGTCATGGTTACAAACATGTTCCCTAATAGTGAAACCACAGAGTTACATGTCATGGTTACAAACATGTCCCCACAGTGCTCACCAGCAGTTGATGAAGTTACGAAAGTCGGGACTGAAGTTCTGGTCGGCAGGCAGCGAAGGCGGCTCATTCTCGAGCACCCGCGCCAGCACCTCAAAGTCGTTCTTGCAGTCCTTGTATGGGAACATCCCGGTGGCCAGTTCTACCAGCGTGATGCCCAGACTCCAGACGTCCGCACGGATGTCATAGTCTGGCTTCTTTGGATCGGGCGGGTCTATCCGCTCTGGCTGCAGAGGACAGTAATTATCTGAGCGCCCAGTCATAACGTATAACTCTCTATCACACACACAGACATCACTCCCACTTACCGCCATATATGCTGCGCACCCCGCACTTCTGGTTCTAGCCTTGGAGTCAACAAGACGCCCGGAAATGCCAAAGTCACAAAGTTTTACATTTCCCTTCTCGTCCAGGAGAATGTTGGAGGGTTTGACGTCACGGTGGATTACACCGTGGACTTCCTTCAGATAGTGCAGAGCTTTCACTGTCTGCATGTTGGGAGAAACAAAAATAACAGATTTCAAGGACAACATAGCCTCCAACTTACACAGAGAACAACATAGCCTCCAACTTACACAGAGGACAACATAGCCTCTAGCTTACACAGAGGACAACATAGCCTCCAACTTACACAGAGGACAAACAACTATCAAGGACAACATAGCCTCCAGCTTACAGAGGACAACATAGCCTCCAACTTACACAGAGGACAACATAGCCTCCAGCTTACACAGAGGACAACATAGCCTCCAGCTTACACAGAGGGCAACATAGCCTCCAGCTTACACAGAGGACAACATAGCCTCCAGCTTACACAGAGGGCAACATAGCCTCCAACTTACACAGAGGACAACATAGCCTCCAACTTACACAGAGGACAACATAGCCTCCAACTTACACAGAGGGCAACATAGCCTCCAACTTACACAGAGGACAAACAGCTATCAAGGACAACATAGCCTCCAACTTACACAGAGGACAAACAGCTATCAAGGGCAACATAGCCTCCAACTTACACAGAGGGCAAACAGGTTATTATAAACCGTAATTATGTGTCCCTCAGTAGGCTCCAGTTATCATATCCCTGTGTTAGGCTCCAATTATCGTAATCCTTTCCTTTCGTCATTGCCTGGCGATTTGGCGGCTATTGAATAATTATTTTTAAATGATAAACTATGTTAATGTCCCATATCAATGACATGCTCTACAGGAAATTGATATGAATGAGAATTTCACAGAAAACACCTTTCAATTCACATTTTTATATCTAGATTTACTTTTAAGAATGTTTAATTATTCTTTAAATGAAACGTGTCGTTTTTATACGAGGATTTCTAACTTTGGAGAAAATATGAAATTTAAAAATGAGGAACATTACCAGGTTTTAAGATATACACAACCCACAACTAACACACAACATACCTGAATTTGACCTTTGGTGGAGTGAAACGTTCATTTCTAGATTTATAATTCATGTGCGGTGGAGGAGGAGACAATGAAGGTGCGGTGGAGGAGGAGACAATGGAGGTGCGGTGGAGGAGACAATGGAGGTGTGGTGGAGGAGGAGACAATGGAGGTGCGGTGGAGGAGGAGACAATGGAGGTGCGGTGGAGGAGGAGACAATGGAGGTGCGGTGGAGGAGGAGACAATGGAGGTGCGGTGGAGGAGGAGACAATGGAGGTGCGGTGGAGGAGGAGACAATGGAGGTGCGGTGGAGGAGGAGACAATGGAGGTGCGGTGGAGGAGGAGACAATGGAGGTGCGGTGGAGGAGGAGACAATGGAGGTGCGGTGGAGGAGGAGACAATGGAGGTGCGGTGGAGGAGGAGACAATGGAGGTGCGGTGGAGGAGGAGACAATGGAGGTGCGGTGGAGGAGGAGACAATGGAGGTGCGGTGGAGGAGGAGACAATGGAGGTGCGGTGGAGGAGGAGACAATGGAGGTGCGGTGGAGGAGGAGACAATGGAGGTGCGGTGGAGGAGGAGACAATGGAGGTGCGGTGGAGGAGACAATGGAGGCGGGGTGGAGGAGGAGACAATGGAGGTGTGGTGGAGGAGGAGACAATGGAGGTGTGGTGGAGGAGGAGACAATGGAGGCGGGGTGGAGGAGGAGACAATGGAGAGGCTTTGTTCCAAACCACCCGGCCAGTGGCTAGAAACTGTTCATGATGGTGGTGATGATGATGATGATGATGCAAAGTAAAATAAAATATCCGTTTTCACAAAATTGATCACCCACTTGGTTTTTTAAATGCCTATTTGGGTCAATCTTGTTGACAATAATGTTAATTACAGAAATCAAAGTTCTAACTATAAGCTAATGTTATTTTTTCCAAATACTGTCGAAGTAATTTTTGACTCCAAACGAAGTTGAAGCTAATATTTCTTTCAAAGCAGAGTCAAAATTCCGAAGCTTCGCATCCTTCTAGATGATGTCATACCCTAAGCAAGGTTTTATCTCAGTCCTACAAAGTGATCTAGCTCCTATCCTCCATTCAACAACCAGTTTGTTCAGTTGATGAGCTTACCAACATTCCAGTGATCATACAGACACGAAGACCCGTCTCAGTAGCATAGTTAACTGACGTGCTAGTTTCGTGTTGAGCTAGACTGCTGAGGACGGGGAGATCGAGGTTTGAATCTTGGTCGGGTGAACTGGGGGTGGTTTTTTGTAAGTTCTTTTCCACTCTCCCTCCACGCAAATGCGAGTTTACTTCCTCTAAATTGTACCTTCTTGATTTCTAGCCCCTTAGAATAGTTAGTACTTAAGCGTATAGCCCAAACGGTTAGTAAAACACAGTGCTAAAATTAAATTACCCGCCATTAAGGCAGGCGTACAACATCTTTAACACATTAGTGACCTTCTTTGATGGCAGCATGGTCTAAGGTGTCACTCTCACAATAGACTAGACTGCTGATAAAAGAACAAATCTCGAATCTCGGTCAGGTGTAATGAGTGTGTTTTTCTACTTTCTCACCGCGTAGGTGATCTTGCCCAGCACCTCCTCGGGGATGGCTCGACGTAACCTCTTGAGGAGCTTGTCAAAGCAGGTCGCCATGAGCTCCATGCAGATCCACACGTCACTGTCAGTGATGAAGCAGCCCAGACACTTGACGATGTATGGACAGTCGTGGGACTTGAGCACGACGTCAATGTCCATGATAATGCGCTTGTTTTCCTCCATGTTCCCCGAGCGGCGCATTTGCTGCGCAAACACAACACCAGGGAGGTTTAACAGACCAACCACTGTGATGACAATTACATACCTCCTGACCTAGCGTTACGAGACTCACCTTAACGGCTATGACGACGCCGCTGGGCTTATGGAGCATCTTGACGACATGGCCGCAGGTTCCATTTCCGAGTTCCCCCAGGTCTTCCAGATCCTTGATGTCAGTTTGGTACCTCTGTGAGACAACAAGGGCTGATTATAGCAGACTATGACGACTAAGTTGTTCCCTAGTTATGACGGAGGTGCTATCCCCCCTCCCCCCTCACCTTCTTGTTGATGTTGAGTATTCCGTTCATCTGCATGATCTCCTTGAGCTTGCTGTCCATCTCCCCGCTGTCCTGGTGCTTCTGGGGAGGGATCATCGGGAGGTCAATGGGCTTGCGGGGTCTGGTCGGCGTGCCATCCGGGCGGGCCGTACTCACCACTGACGGCAGATAATACAACACACACTCTCATTATTGTGATATGATATTGTTTAGTTGGGGCTGCTGCTCACATGTCTTTGTTCAGCGCCGTGTCTTACTACCCATTAGGGCTTGCGCTTGTCTGGGTCTACTACGCTAATAGTTTTAGCAATTATAAAGGTCATATTTAGAAGAACTGTACCCGTATCTGCGTGGAAGGAGAGTGAAAAACCACCTTGTGTACACCCGACCAAGATATGAACCTCAATCGCCTCGTTACAGGCAGTCTATTCTACCGTGAGAGTAGCGCCTTAGACCATGCCGCCACCATGTCTTAACCTAATGACATCTAGACACGAGAATCGAACATGGATAGCCGAGTGGTTAGAGCATTGGCGTACTAAGCCAAAGGTCCCGGGTTCGATTCCCGTGTCAGGTGTCGTTTCTCAATTTTCAGAATTAAGGGTTAAGTTTATAGAAATGTGTCAGAATTCACCTGGATGTTTCAGTAACACTCGTGTGTTAGAGGTAAGAAAGGTTCAATTCAGAGGAGGTGTATCTGCATTTGCACGGAGAGAGTGATGCCTCAAACACTGTACCAAATACACCCCTTGTGTTCCTGGCTAGGATTCAAACCATAGCCTGAGTCCCCAGGTTCAAAGAATGTGTGGTAGTCCCAGGAGTTTGTTACTATGGGGGGCTGGGCCTCATTAACAGCGATAACACGACTGCTGACATATTTTCACTGGAATGCTCTTACGCGTGTGTTGAGGTGTATCAACAGTACCTTAAATTACAAGATGGAGTTTAGCAAGAAGGGAAATCGTGATCTTAAAGGGTTCTGACTGGGGAAACACGGTTAATGATCGGTATTCAATTTCTGGTTCTTGCTGCAAATTACAAGGAGGCTTAATCTCGTGGTACAGCCAAAAACAAAACACTATATCTTTGTCATCCACTGAGGCAGAACACATGGCCCTGTCGTTTACCATAAAGGAAGCCTTATGGCTTCACAAATTAACTAATGAACTAATGAACTAGATTATAGAGTGGATAAGGAACCTGTAAAAATATTGTGTCATAATATGGAAGCCCATAATATAGGAAAAAATTCCATAAAAAGTCTAAACACATTGATTTGACTTACGATTTTATAATGGAACACTTTGCATCATTAATGTATTTAAAAATAACTAAATTAATTTTGACTAGGCCTAACTTGGTAAATGGAACAAACTTTAGTAAACGAAATCTGTTTAAATAAATAACTTGCATACACCTTTCTTTAGATGAAAGGTTCAGAGAAAGAATATCAATCTCGATAATCATGATCATTACTGATATCGAGAGAATCAATCTCTTTCTCACAAATTTAGATAACTCCATTCTTTGCTGGCAAACACCAGTGAGTGAAGGTTTTAGTACCGGTAAAAACAAAACTACAATATTTTGAAATTGGGTAATTTTTCACTGTGGACATTATTAGGTTTAAAAAAGTACATTACAGTTCAACAATAGTAAAATAACATGTTATTGTAGTGGACCAGACAATTTAATAAACTTAACGAGCCAAATAAAATACTTCCAGGTTTCATTCCACCATGTTGGTCGACACTCACTTCTAAAGGCTACATTCTACATTCGGGATAATGCTGTATAAAACAAGTGAAACTCTATGTAAAATGATATTACCCATCCAAGCTTAATTTAACATATTGTTTGAAACATGGAATGTTAGGTTTTGTTAGGTTGGGATAGTTTATAATTCACAACATACAAATGCATGTCTAAATGAAATATATTTATAGATTATAAGTTGTAGGCCCTACATAGGCCTACTAAGCATTTTTTTTAAATTTGCTACTATTGCAACGCCAGTTTTAATTTAATTTTGTGTTGTATTTATCATTACCATAATTTGATCAATTTTGAAATTTTTCTTAAATGTTACATCATTAGATGTTCAAGAAGTTTTCAAACAAGGCACTAAAAACATAATTCATAACTATACAAGAATTGGGATTGTGGAAAGCAAAAGAAAATATTTGATCTAGCCGACACAGACTTGTCTTTCTAAAAACCTTTATAAGCTATTTTGGAGGCTGAGCATTCCATGTATTGTTAAAGAACACAATTGAATGTTATCATGGAAAGTAGGCCTATGGGAATTGAGTACCGATAATTTTTGTCTTACAAGAGACCATTGTAATATTGACATGTCAAGTTCCGGGATATGTTTGTTATGATTAATACCGCTGTGAGTAGTGGTTTTGAAAAGAAGCTGTAAGTAATGTGTTCTTATGTTCCAAACGTTGCTGTTTGTTTTAGTGAATTAATCAGAAGACAGCGGATGGCCCAACGCAGACCCGATGTATCCAAGTATTACTGTTTCCTGTTCCCTCAAAATGTCTCGTCTACGCACAACTCTTGGTAAAACCAGGAACAAGCCAGATCAATAAAACACATCAGTTGATGATGTGCTTATCTTTATGTTTGATGCCTGCATATTATATTCTAATTGGGGGTTATCTCACCTTACCTAATTAGATAAATAATATTAACACAGCGACCAGCCCTAAACCGTCAATTTATCAACCAACAGAAGTATATAAAACTAGTTTTCAGAGCTTGGTGGAACTGATTGATGTTGAAATGTGTCATTCAGTGGACAGACATAACCTATTGTTACAAACTTATCAGACTTGACAAATGGGTTGCAGACACATGTTATGAAAGACAAGAGAGAAATTACGTCTGATGAAACTTGGAGACAACGAGAGATTCCTAAGGCCCTTATGTCTAAACTAGCAACCCATGAAATAAATCATTCAAACATACGAGATATCGTAGGTTTCAGCCGTTTAATTAGATTACAACGCAGACGTGTGAGAGAAGTATATTGTTATCTAAGCCCTAATCCTAACACTAAAGATTAGATCTGACAAAGTAGGCCTAGAGAAGAAATGGAAGGTTCACTCACATTCCCTGGGTCTCGGTGCGGATCTCTGTCTGGGACTCAGAGTAGCACTAGACATGTCCCTGTGTCGGTCCCTTTCTCTTGCCTCGTTCTCTGCCTGTAACCGAGCTTGGAGGTCTTTTATTTTGTTCTCTAAAGATGTATTAGACATTTTGTCCAAAACAACAGCCCGATTCTGCAGCATAACATTTGTTAAGTGCCAACATGTGAATTCGAAATATGACTGTATGGATCAAATAACAAGACTGCCTATTAAAAATTATGTATATTTGGCTTTTATATTCCAAAATGATACCAAAAATAACTTAATAAATTATTACTACGTGAATGTTTAACTCTTTTACTCTTATTTTATTTAAAATAAGTTATCAATGGATCATCATTATTAACTAGGGAGAATATCTTTTTAAGGTTGGACAAACTAATATAAGTTTTCGACTGTTTCCTAATCATGGTAAATAGTAAATACTTTTGTTGACTACGGACTAGTATTAAGAATAAGAAATGAATTCATACACTTGTATTATTTATCGCCTATTTCCACGTCTTATTTCACGAGGTTTCGCTTCCGATGCAGGAGGTATAAAATGTCACGGGTTCACGTACTATCCAAGGTAGTGTTAATTGATTTAGTAATCACATGATTTATAAATACTAAAATACCCCCCCTTTATCAATTTTTCAACACTATCAGACTGAAAGCTACTTGTTTTATTTATTTTCCTTCTGTTTTTTCTACTCATCTTGTGATTTGATTGTAGTTTCTTTGTATTACCTATTACTTAATTTAATCTTGGCCTTATTTGATGTTTTTTTTATCTATATAAAATCTGTGTAAAACTGTAATGTTTGTCAAATGACCTAAATAGCTCCTTCAAACTTGCAATAAATGATTAGTATTACTTTAAATTAAAATTGAATAGCCAATTTTATCTAACATTTAGCGAAACCATTGTATTCTTTGTAATTTGAAATCTGAGTAAGCTCTTTTGGGGGGTGGAGTGGGGCTGCTACCTCAACCTAGCTTTTTGAAAGCCGGTTTGTTGACACTAGAAAGCAATTTTTTGTCTATTCTTAAGTAAAAACCATGTTTAAAGTGAAGTGTTTATTAATTAAAAATGCCTATTTGATAGCTATGTTGTCACATGTAGGGATTCTTGTGTTGAAGGAGTATAAACTCTTCCAATGAGTGCAGCCATTTTAACCTGGAAGCTGTGGGTCTGGTTTATTGTAGCGTCTGAAGAGCTATAACATTGTATTTTAAAAGAACTGGACACTAAACCATTGCTAGTTATATCCCACCACAACCAAAAGGTATAACATCCTAAGCTCGCCGAGGTCCATTCCACTGTTTATGTCCTGAGTTCGCTATATCCCAGGCTATGCAACCGACCATCGTGAACATGTTGTTATGACTGACAGCGCAAGGCCTGGAGGCTCGTCAACACCGCGTGGTCACAAGTACGATGTTCCGGCACTGGAGGGTTGTTGAAGCCGCTAGACTGTTCTGGATCCTCCCAGGGCCGACTCGTCCCATGTTCTCTGTCTATTACTACCCCTTCCTTTCTTTTCTCTCGATGTTTCAGTCTTGTGTCTGCAAACCCCTCCCCCCCTCTCTCTCTCTCTCTCTCTGAGCAATAGGTATCAATAAATACTGCCAGGAGATCTGAGGACACTTCATCTTGGCAGGATATTTGTCTTGGACACACCTAAGTGTTCACATTACAAAATGTAAGATTCAAATTAATTTTCAGCCTTTGTAAGTCTAAATTATTTTTCTTTCACAAGGAAAGATATGACAAATATTCAGAGTCCTTCCAACATATTAAATGCTAAATGTCCGTCCAACTTAAGGAAAGTATAGTAAACATTTAGCGTCCTTTCATGATGAATAATATGCTAAATATTCTGAGTCCTTACCAAGGAAAGCATGTTATATATTCTGATTTCTTCTTTAGTCAGTTTGACTTATACATAAAATTAATAATATTGCAAGGTAAATACCTGAGATGTTTTCTATGGACATTATTTTGTTTATCAATAAAACTTGCACTTATCCATTTAACTCTTGACTTGTTAACTTTAACTCTTATTTAACTAAATATTCTCACCTTCCTGAAAATATTCTTTAATCCTGTTATTGTTGGTAGCGCAATAATGCTAAGTGGGTTCGGTGGAAACGTTAGTGTATATATCATGTAATATATACTGTTGGGTGTCCTATCTACTCACTCTGCATTTAATTACCCCCCCATTTTTTATGTTGTTTAGTTGTGTATGCCCTCCTTAGTCCTGGAGGACGAAAAAGGGGCTACACCAGACCCTTGTTTGTGGGCTCGTCTCAAAGTAGGCCTAGCTATGTTTAGTTCTGTTTGGCTGAACCTAATATTGTCTACAATATTACGAGTTCTAGTCCGAACTAATTACTGATGATCCTGATCAAGAGTCGAACCATGTCCTGAATCGTTTCAACATGCTATACTTGACAGAGTTAGACCAAACAAGGCACATTTTCGAAGGGTAGTGCAGACAAGCCCCTGTTTATTGGGCGATGCTTTGTACTAACTCACTGCAACATTGAATCCATTGAAGTAATTAATATCATTCAAAGATTTCTTAAACATAATTAGTGTTGTCGGTATTGAGAATGTCAGACGACTCCATTAAGCTGCTATCCTGGGTATCAAGAAGGAACACACAATTATGTTACTAATAATAGTTTTGGAAGTGGGTTGAACTCCCCAAACACACTCCTTTGTTCTGGCTCTGATGAAATATTATAAACTATGACTATTGGTTCAACTGAATAATGAACGAGGTCTCACGCGCTGACAGACCTGTCTGAAGATCTTGTCGAGGTCTCTGGAGAACGTTAGCACATGCACACATGATCTTATAGCTGTTTTATCAACATAACTGACTTAATTTTGATAAGTTGGAAAATGACACCTGAAGATGGGACCTATGGCTGAGTGCGCGTATGCTCCCTCAACCACTGAGCTATCCAAGATTCTCTCGCGCTCCTCCATACGGACAATGCCGTAGTTACACTGATTTACACTAACATGACTGACATCAACACCTCAAGTCTTAACATATGAAACACATGAAATGTATTCACCCTTGAATAAAAACATGACTACCTAACTTTTATTCTGTGATCCTGTAGGTTCCCGGATCACAAGGACCCCCCGCACGAGCCCCCCAAACTGTTCCTAGTGAAGAGAATCAAACATGTTAAGGGCAATCCTTACTGGGACAAGAACATCCTCAAGACATTTGGTCTCTACAGCTGGAAGGTAACATCGGGATAACTTGCCGGGGGACATGTACACTAGGGTGGGCTGAAAAAATTAGATTACTCATTTAATTTTACAATACCTACTAAAAGTTGCATTTTATTGTATCAAACAAGAGTAAAACTTTCATTAAATTTGAAAAATATATTGTGCCCTCTACCAGGTATTTTATATTTCCAAGATAAAACCAAAGTGTAATAATGTAATATCACTTCTCGCTAGTGTAATATTGTAATACCACTTCTCGCTAGTGTAATATTGTAATACCACTTCTCGCTAGTGTAATATTTCTATTCAATGACAGAGACACGTCATTTTGATAGGAAATACTCTTGGAACTTGTTTATAACGATTGATAAAAGATACCAAAATATTAGTCTGCATACTCGCATGATTGGTGAGCAATGAGCAGCTGTCAGTTGCCTTGCATCGCTTTAGCCCCTACCCTTTCACCACGATAAACAAAATAAACAGTAGCAGAGAGGCCGGGATTACGGAGCAGTGTTGAGACAGTAGCTAGTTGATTTGCAGCTACCTGTTGTCTCAACACTGTGCGCAAACAAATATTGTATATTTCTACATGGTTTCTGTGTTTTTATAAAAATGGTGCTTCTTATGTGTCATACGTGTACTACTACATTAACAATTTAATTAAAGCATTTTCAAAATGATTTTGATCTTTGTGACTTTGTTTACCAAATGAGTGTTACATCAGCTTCAGGATTCGGAAAATCTATTGATAGAAGCATTTTGGGTTTTTGTTTTGAAAGTAACTTAAACAAACTGATTGCTATTGGTTCTGAGCTCCCTAGAACTAAAGCGTCCATTGCAGTTGTTAATATGCCAGTTACGTGCAAATAAACTTTCCCTGATATCTCGCGGAGCCACTACTGGACCTTGCGAGTGTTCTGGAACAATTGTGAAGTCTGGTCAAATCAACTGTCAATTACCAGAACTCAAAGTGAGTAATTTAGGTAGTGATCAATGAAAGCTGAAAAGCTATTTCATGTTGTATGTGTGATGTCGTCGTCCAGGGAAACTGGCACATTCTAGGTGGCTAACAACGGCAAATTGTGCACTGCAACTTTATGTAGAAAGGGAGATTAGTGTGTATGTGCCAATGAGATTTGAGATAAAAGTGCATTCTTCTTATAACCAGCACGTTTTTAAAACAGTACAACTATCACGTTACCTGAGTGATGATCTTAAAACAGTTGATTACTTTGCCATCCAGGAAACATTATTTGTCTATGATAACTGATAATGGTCTATATGTTAAAGAGCTTGGATTGAGACGCATTATTAAGGCTAGAAAACAACAAACTTTGGACATAAGACGGTTTGTTATTCCTAAATAATTGATCTTCAAGGCCAAAGATTATATTGATCTGATTTACTGGAACAAGTGTGATTTTATGTTTCCTCCAATTTTAGCTAGCTTGTCAAACAATGACCGTAATACCGAAGGTAGAGGTTACAATATTTCCTTATCCCACAGGCTGTAGAGAAGTGTGTTAAGTTAGTAACTGCGGCTTAAGTAGTTGGTACAGAGGCCAGAGATGGTTTTATTCAAACAAAAATTAAGTCACAAGAAATTATGCCATGTTTTGAAAATAAAGCCCAATTTAAAAGTCTAACACACTGCCTTAAAATGTATTTTTCCCTAGACGATAGTGTATACAGCATAAATATGTGAATTTTTACCAATTTTATTATTAATTTTGTATTAAATAACTTAACTGATACTTATGGATAATTTTAAGTGAAGTTTATTTATTATTATCTATGATAAAATGTTTTCTTAAAAAGGTGCATTATGGTATTTTTAAATTATCTTGTTTATTTATTAAAACTAAGAGCTATCAAAATTTTATGGAATTGCTGAATTGTTAATTTAGATATTAAGAGTTTGGTAGAGGCCAGAAGATGTTATTTAAAAAGTCACTATTTATTATAAAGTGCAACTTTTGTTTGCTTTTATAGTTTCAAATTCCCAATTTTTTTAAAAAAACATCAATTTTGGCCCACCCTAACATACACCATCTACTTCAGTGGTTGTGTAAGACTGAGGTTCGAATCCTTATTTGAGTGTTCTGGGAATAGTTTCCCACCCTCCCTCCACACAGATGGGTAGTAAGATGTGGCACACGGGGACCCAGTGCCAGGCATGCTCGACAAATGTTTTTATTTTGGCCAGGTTTGAACTCTGGACCTGATCACGATACAGTCTATGTGACTGGCCATCTTACATTCCTTGTAAGAGCCTTAGTTACCAATTCAACATGACCTTGAGTTGTCGGCACCTGGGACGTGTTTGGTGGATTCTAACCGCTGGTAGCTTGTCTGGTCCATTACAGTAACTTCAACCAGGATTCCGACCACAACACTTGGAAGAGCAGAGAATGTGCACTTTGTTAGCTCCCTTGAAAGCAATCAGTGGCCGAGATTGTCCTTCTGACGCTGCTCGGCCACATGAGTGAAACTCGTAGTTCAGTCCCAGTTGCTAATAACCTGACCTGTGTTAGAGCTACTGCTCCTGTTTAAGTTGGCGACCTTGTTCCAAATCCAGGGTCACCCGTCCGTGGTGGTGAAGAATATTCCAGAGGTGAACGCTCGCCTATGGAAGATCAAACACCTGGTGGAGATAACACCTATCACATTCCCTCAGGGACCACCGCAGGAGGGGGACTACGGGGGTACCTTTCTCAAGGAGAATGGGGAGTTTGTGGTCTCCCCGCGTCTCCAGGTGGACTCTGCTCGCATCGAGGAGACCGCAAAGTTCATTGGTGACGAGAGCAAGATGGATGGTCCTACGCTGAAGAAACAGTTGCGACTCAGGTGGCTTAACCCCGTCAACTTGGACTGATCATTTCCACAATATTCAACCACTTTATTTGTGTATTTCCTCATCTTGTTGGACATGGAAGGTCCCCCACTCCTGTTACACTAGTGAGGCCATTTTGTGAATAGACAAAGACTACTAGTACAATTAACTGTAGCTCTTGATCCACAAAAAATTGTAATAAAAGCTGCAAAATTGATTGATTTTATTTTACATTTCATACAAATATTTATAAACTGTATCATCCTCGTAACTAACATTTACATGTCTATAAGATGCCTCACAAGGGAGGGTAACATAACTTATAATATCAAAACACAAACAAGTGCAACTCACACCTGTAAGACAACAATTTAATCAATGAAGGAAGCAAATAAAATAATTTAAAATAAGTTTTCAATAAGTAATAAGAAACCGTTTGTTAAATAAAAGCACTAATTAATCTAGAAATGGAAGCTATTAACACCAGGTTCACAACATTAAAATAGTTCTAGAGGATCTACAGTATTTTGTCCTGTTACTCATCAACTGTTGATTGGAGCATTCTTATGACAGGCACTTTGAACTTTCTCAAGTATTTGGAAGGTTTAAACAATACCACTCTTTAATTTTCACATTGCCTTTATACTACAATCTTTCCTTGTCCACAGCAGCTTTCGTTGCTATACTAGGACTGTTGACGGTAATCACTGCTGCACAGCAGCGTTGGCCGCTATACTAGGACTGTTGATGATCTCTCCCAGGCTGTCCAACAACTCCTTCCTGTAGTCGTCGAAACCTCCATCAACCTCGTTGATTGTTTGGTCCTCAATCACCCACAACGTACAGTCAGTCTCCCGAATCAGTCGCTCGTCATGGGAGACTATGATGACACCTGGGGACATTGTAAACAAGATACAGCTTAATTTGAAGAAAAGATACAATTTAATTCCTCATTAATGTGACCAAGTGTGAAGTGGTGTAACTAATGTTTAAAACAAGATGATTTAAGACTGATGGAAAAATACCTCTTCACAACACTTATTTAAGGGGTAATACTAATAAGACAGGTTTGAATCAGAATGCTTGATTCTTCACTTCACTTTTTTGTTCATCCAGAAAACTAATATTTTAAGCTTTCAGTTAAATGTCCCAAATTAACAAATGTTCCAGTTTATTTTTCTGCATTTCCTGTGGTTTTTCCGGACAAAAAAAACACCTGTGTGTGTTGTGGCAACCCTGCTCTTGTTTATCAGTTAGTAACACTTCCCCTCTTCCACTGACTAGTACAATCACTCTACTTTTCTTAAAGCTAAAGTATATCCATGCTACCCACCTCCTTTATAGTCGTTGATGGCGTCTGCTAGGGCGTCAATGGATTCTATGTCTAGGTTGTTGGTGGGCTCATCCTGCAACAAGGGCATAAGGGACATGTTATGAATTGACATGTAGTGGTTGAAACAATCAACACTTTCATCAGAAACCTCAACTAGGACCTCACAGGATCTCAGGATTGTATGATAGTAGCATCATTTAAAAGTGCATAGAAACAATCTAGAGCGGACAAAGTTTCAGGAGGTGCCAAGTACAGAGTACACACTCAATTACAAGAAGTCTTAAAAATATAGAGCTTTAGGTATAGTACATTCACGACCTTAGTTTACTTGAATGACAGCTCATAAAGACACTAGAAATAGTCCCTAATGTATCCCTTCGCCAACAGCTGACATCTATCGCTTTGGATAACTGTAATGAAAACAGATGGTAATGTATGAGTGTGATAGTTAACCACAGTAATTTAGGCCAATATTATTTATATATTTATTAGATGTCAGACACAAAGCTTGGTTATCGTTCTATTACACTTAAAAAAATTATTCACACCACTTCCACAAAAGGTCTAACAAACATAGCTTCAAAATGGCGACCGACTAATTTAAACCATGTGATTGAACATGATGGAAACAAATTCTTTATAATGATGAACCCACATAGTGGATAACTATATTTTATTCAGTTAAATACTTAAAAATATGATAAAATAATCATAAAATTATAAGTATTTTCTCTTTTCCAAGTAAATACGATGCCTGTATTAAAAGGTATTAATGTATGTGACGTGGCCCAGGGAAACATGCCGCATTCCACGCGAATAAATTGTTCAGCAGAGTGTAAAATGTCAATTCAGGCAGACTGTTAGTTTGAAAAGTTAACTATGTAAACAGGATTACCACGACACTAATAATACAAGAAATCTAGCTTTGAAGAATGTATTGCGCGGGAAATTAAACCATGCCAGATGTTGCCCATGCTAAAGTCCCATAGCGACAAGAGGCGTGGTTTATTGAACGCTACATATTCTCTGTTTCTATCGAGTAGTTCAAACAATTATAAAATACTGCCTTTTAAATGTTAATTGATAATGATTAATGTTAGTTATTTTCTAAGTTGTTAGTGATTGTTCCTGGTAGTTAAAACTATGCCAAATTAATGTGCTAGTTAAAAATTAAGATAGAAGAGTTAAAACCTATAGCTATAATAATTATGAATAAAATTAATACATCCGTCAAAATGAGCATCTTTAGTTCTGTAAATAATTTCAACAGAATACAATTTTACGGATTTTGTTTCTTCAAGTATATGAATTTTTTTAGTTAATAGATGCATTCCTTTTTCTGACAAATAAAAATAGACATCTCAACAAAGTTTTAGCGGAAAAAATGTATTCTTCAGCTCAAACAGAGCATTTTAAATACCTTGGATGGTAAAAAAATATAAGCTTTAATTTTATAGATATTTTTCTTTTCTTAAACTTTGGCGACCATTTACCACAAACTGGTGATAATAAATATTAATGTTTGAAATATTATAAAAAAAAAATTAATAGCTAAAGAGGTAACTTTTTAAAAAAATGTTCAGAATTATGTTTTTTATTGGTATGGTTTAAATTAGGAGGGATAGCCAGCACACTTACCTTGGTGATACTGAAGTAGAAATTGTTTAGATATAACATTAAAAATCACACAAACACATTTTTAAGGACAATCTTTCACTGTCACAGACATCTTCATCAGGTCAAGAGAGTAGACTGATGCTTTTGGTCAACCTTAAAGTATATCTAAACAATGTATACTCCAGTATCACCTAGGTAAGTGTGTTTAGCCTAGTGCCTTATTCCACATAGCCGTTTTCTATTGGTAGAAATAAAAAACATGAAAATGATTTTTGCGACATGTGGAATGTTTTCCTGGGCCGCCTCACATATGCACTATATTACATATAATAGATAACATTCTAAAACGAAGAATAAGTACCTTTAAATATGTTTGAAATATTGTTTCGAATTGGGTAAAAAGAAATTATTAAAAGTAATGAAATAGTACGATAAAACTTAAGTTTATGTTATTTTAAATGTAAAATATAACAAACAGGCAATTAAGAAAGTGAACATTTATAACAAAACAGTGATCTTTTACAAGTGTTGGCAACTCAAAATCTAAACATTTGATTGTTGAACTGTTATCCGAGTAAAAACCTCTTATGAACAGAATTTATTATGCATCTCTTACAAAGTGTTATACAGGGCGTACTTTGTACCCATTGTCACACAGACAGCAGAAAGAGTTGGGAGGAGCAGATAACAGAAAGTGTGCAAGTGAGAGGAGAAGAAAGGTGGACAGAAAAGAGGAAAATGGAGGCATTTCTCTAATCTGATGATGATGATGATTATATAAACATTATAATTAATATTCTGAGGTTAAATAAAATCCTAAAGTAATTGAATTACATACAATATTTACTTGATTTAGCAGATTGTATAACTGTGTCTCGATGTAAAACAACTTTGTTTTGAAACAAAAGAGTTGTGTGCACATCCCTGGAAGCCTCACTTACGAGAATAACAACATCCGGAGCGTTGAGGCAGAGCTCGGCGAGTGCGACCCTCGCCTTCTGTCCTCCCGACAGGTCCTTCATCTTGATGGTGTGGGCATGGCTAGACAGACCGAACGTCCCCAGCTGCTTGCGCGCCTTCTCGTAAGGCAGGTCGAACAACCTCATGAGATACTCGGCCGGGGACTCTTCGGCTGTCAGATGCTCTCCGGAGTGTTGGTCGAATCGGCCAATCCTCTGTGGGGTGCCACAAGAAGACAAACTTAGAGAAGCAAGTGGGACAACGGTCAGCAGGATGGCGGGCCTTCAATGCTGGTCGAAACCCTTCCTCGCCTAGTTCTAAAGGTCAACACTCACCAGACGATAGTTCTTCCTGACGTCGCCTTGCTGTGGCTGCAAGTCGGCAGTCAGCAGTTTCAGGAACGTGGACTTGCCTACCCCGTTGGGCCCCACGATGGCCACTCGGGAGTTGAGGTCAATGCCGAAATCACAGCGCACAAACAAAGGCTTATGATTGGGATATGAAAATGTGACATCTGAAACAAGGACAGGGCTTCAATACTCAGTCGGGCTCTTTCAAGCCAACGTTGAGAGCATACAGAGCTTAGAATGTAAATCTAACTAAGAGATGAACGTATTATATTCGGAAGAAGGTACAGGAAAGGTGGATATAAACATAATATGGCTGTTACTCGTCCTGAGGGCGTGTGAAACGCAACTTCCTGGAAGAGGAACCAAAACACACAAAAGGGCGGGAAAGCAAATTTGTAGAGAATGCTAGGACACTTGGATAGGAGCATGTTGTTTATGTTCACCTTCTTACGAATATAGTTGCATCCACTTGATAATCTTACCACCTGTTCAGGTATGAGAGCTACGTTTTTTATCGTATGGCGTATTTGATGTCCAGGTTCTGTCCCCTGTATGTAGACTATTAGCCGCTGTGCTGACACAGAACGTTGCCCCTTGGAGGTTGTCTACACGCCGTACTCACAATGAGACGATGAAAGTTATTATCATGCTGTGAAGCCCAGGTGGGTCTTAACCTAACAAACCTAATCAACCTAATCAACCTAATCGACCAAACCCTGGTGACATTTGGGATTATTCCCCTAGAGGGACAAATACCAAGGGTACGGGCCAAGAATTGAAGCCAGGACCCCGACCATTACATCACGGAGCCGGTTATAGCTACTGTAATGCGATAGGGATAAGGAAGGAATTGTTTTAGAGGTATAATCACCCGCATTTGCATAGAAGGAAAGTGGAAAATCCACTCTCAATAGACCCGACCGGGACTCGAACCTCGATCTCTTGTCTTCAGCAGTCCAGTACAACACGAGAGTGACGCCCTAGACTATTCAGCCACTGAAGTGGGTTAGAATCAACTACACACATTTTTAACAATCAAACACAAATAGACATGGTGTTGAGCGCTGTGCGATGGTAGTTTCTAGAGCCACTCACTGTGAAGACCGAGGATGGGCGGTTGTAGGGGAGGGGGGTCTGGAAACGAGAACTTGACGATGTAGTCCCTGGGTTTCTGCAGGAGCTCCGCAGGGCCCTGATCCTCCTCCACCTTCTGAATCTTGGTCCTGTTCTTCTCCTGTTTCCTCGTCAGCGCCTCCTTCTGCTTCTTCTCCTGTGCACGCAGATAGTGAGTCTCTTTAGTATACAGTATCCCCACTACCACTACCAGTATCCCCACTACCAACTTCCTCTCGCCCCTGACAGAAACTCACGGCTTGTTTCTTGGACTGTCCGTGAGCCTTTAGGTCCTTGATCTTCTTCTCCTGCTTCTCGTAGTCCTTGACCTGCTCTTTCCTCTTCTGTACGAACATCTTCTTGAACATGCTGTAGTTGCCCTTGTAGTAGTACAGCTTCTGTTGGTCCAGATGGATGATCTCGTTACAAACATTATCCAGGAAACTCTGGTCGTGGGAGACGATCAGCAGCGTCTTCTTCCAGCCCTGCAGGTAGCTGCAACGACAGGCCACCTCGTGAGGCAACACATACAACAGTACCACCTCGTGAGGCAACACATACAACAGGACCACCTCGTGAGGCAACACATACGACAGGACCATCTCGTGAGGCAACACATACAACAGTACCACCTCGTGAGGCAACACATACGACAGGCCCACCTCGTGAGGCAACACATACGACAGGCCCACCTTGTGAGGCAACACATACGACAGTACCACCTCGTGAGGCAACACATACGACAGGACCACCTCGTGAGGCAACACATACAACAGGACCACCTCGTGAGGCAACACATACAACAGTACCATCCCGTGAGGCAACACATACAACAGTACCACCTTGTGAGGCAACACATACAACAGTACCACCTCGTGAGGCAACACATACAACAGGACCACCTCGTGAGGCAACACATACAACAGTACCACCTCGTGAGGCAACACATACAACAGTACCACCTCGTGAGGCAACACATACAACAGGCCCACCTCGTGAGGCAACACATACAACAGTACCATCTCGTGAGGCAACACATACGACAGGACCACCTCATGAAGCAACACATACGACAGGCCCACCTCGTGAGGCAACACATACGACAGGCCCACCTCGTGAGGCAACACATACGACAGGCCCACCTTGTGAGGCAACACATACAACAGTTCCACCTCGTGAGGCAACACATACAACAGGACCACCTCGTGAGGCAACACATACAACAGTACCA
>CABFVZ010002763.1:85332-101668 GCA_902151445.1 Timema monikensis
TGGGTTATGTACTAACTATTCTAATGGGTTATGTACTAACTATTCTAATGGGTTATGTACTAACTATTCTATTGGGTTATGTACTAACTATTAACTGATGAAGGCCCACACACTCAACAGAAGACTGTAGGCCTTGCCCCTCTAACCCTGTCACAGGTAGTCTAGTCTATTGCAAGAGTGACGCCTTAGACCATGCGGCCACCTAAGAGGGTAAAAAAATGTTCACATTTGGTGAGACAAGTCCATTTTCTCAATTTGAAGCAAACTCGTATCGAACACATTAAATATTCTCAAAGCAGAATCAAATTTTGAATATCTGTTGTTTATTCTTGGAAAAATATTATATTTCTTTATGTACTAAGATTATCGGGAAATGTTTGTAATATTTAGTTTTAATCTGATAAAGCAAGCTATTAACACAATTGACAATCCAATTACTTCAGATCGTTTTCATATCATTATTGATTAGTAATGCACAACGGCGCAGAATGGCGGTGAATCAACATAAAATTAGTAACTAATTTAGCTGACAATATTTTTATTGGAGAAGCTTTGTAATTGTTGATGCCATAGTTTTTTTCAAAGCTATGCAAACCCCTACATCTAGATATTTATATTTTCTCATCATCAGGAACAGTTTCCAGCCTCTGGCCGGGTTCGTTTAGTAAAATACCTCCACCTTCCACCATTCCTCCTCCTGCACCCTCTTACACACCTCTCCTCCCACTTGCACACTTGCTGCTATCTGTTCCTCCCATCTCTTCCCTACACACTTCATATCCATTAATCTTCCCCTCCATCCTCATTACGTGTCCATACCATCTGAGTCTTGCTTCCTCTACTATCTCATGTACTCCAATGGTACTATCAAGTATGCTCCATACAGCACTTCCTTACACTTCTATTCTCCACCTGTAGAAACCTCTCCCTCCTGCCCTTGTTTGCCTCCCAAGATACTTCACACTCTTTACTTCTTTCAACTCTACTACATCCAGTTCTATCATCTTTCTCTGCCTTGTCATTAACACTTTTCAACATATTTTCTCTAACAACTAAATATAGCTCTCTCCTTAAGGTATTTTTTGCTATATGTGTGAAAGGAGGTAGAAGAAAGAGGAATAGGAAGAAATTAAAGGGAACAAACATAATATAACTTTTACAATGGGCAGAACACAGTTCACGGCTTACATAGCTGTCACTAGACAATTAGGTAATGGCTGCCTCTTGAAGAAAATCTATCGTTGCCGACCCAAGTTTCTCAAACTGTGACTTGCACTCGATAATATAATCTTACTTGTCTAGCCAGATGACAGCATTGAGGTCGAGGTGATTGGTTGGTTCGTCCAACAGCAGCAACGTGGGCTCAATGAACAGAGCCCGAGCCAAGGAGACCCTCATGCGCCAACCACCAGAGAAGTTCTTGGTGGGTCTGTCCTGCATCTCCCGGGAGAAGCCCAGACCAGCCAGGATCCGCCGGGCGCGGGGCTCTGCAGAGTCTGCTCCGATGGCTTTCAACTCCTCGTACACCTGTGAAGAGGTTCGTTTTTCAGACCATTAGCCCCCGTATAGCTGTGCTGCTAGCCCCCGTATAGCTGTGCTGCTAGCCCCCGTATAGCTGTGCTGCTAGCCCCCGTATAGCTGTGCTGTTAGCCCCCGTATAGCTGTGCTGTTAGCCCCCGTATAGCTGTGCTGTTAGCCCCCGTATAGCTGTGCTGCTAGCCCCCGTATAGCTGTGCTGCTAGCCCCCGTATAGCTGTGCTGCTAGCCCCCGTATAGCTGTGCTGCTAGCCCCCGTATAGCTGTGCTGCTAGCCCCCGTATAGCTGTGCTGCTAGCCCCCGTATAGCTGTGCTGCTAGCCCCCGTATAGCTGTGCTGCTAGCCCCCGTATAGCTGTGCTGCTAGCCCCCGTATAGCTGTGCTGCTAGCCCCCGTATAGCTGTGCTGCTAGCCCCCGTATAGCTGTGCTGCTAGCCCCCGTATAGCTGTGCTGCTAGCCCCCGTATAGCTGTGCTGCTAGCCCCCGTATAGCTGTGCTGCTAGCCCCCGTATAGCTGTGCTGCTAGCCCCCGTATAGCTGTGCTGCTAGCCCCCGTATAGCTGTGCTGCTAGCCCCCGTATAGCTGTGCTGCTAGCCCCCGTATAGCTGTGCTGCTAGCCCCCGTATAGCTGTGCTGCTAGCCCCCGTATAGCTGTGCTGCTAGCCCCCGTATAGCTGTGCTGCTAGCCCCCGTATAGCTGTGCTGCTAGCCCCCGTATAGCTGTGCTGCTAGCCCCCGTATAGCTGTGCTGCTAGCCCCCGTATAGCTGTGCTGCTAGCCCCCGTATAGCTGTGCTGCTAGCCCCCGTATAGCTGTGCTGCTAGCCCCCGTATAGCTGTGCTGCTAGCCCCCGTATAGCTGTGCTGCTAGCCCCCGTATAGCTGTGCTGCTAGCCCCCGTATAGCTGTGCTGTTAGCCCCCGTATAGCTGTGCTGTTAGCCCCCGTATAGCTGTGCTGCTAGCCCCCGTATAGCTGTGCTGCTAGCCCCCGTATAGCTGTGCTGCTAGCCCCCGTATAGCTGTGCTGCTAGCCCCCGTATAGCTGTGCTGCTAGCCCCCGTATAGCTGTGCTGCTAGCCCCCGTATAGCTGTGCTGCTAGCCCCCGTATAGCTGTGCTGCTAGCCCCCGTATAGCTGTGCTGCTAGCCCCCGTATAGCTGTGCTGCTAGCCCCCGTATAGCTGTGCTGCTAGCCCCCGTATAGCTGTGCTGTTAGCCCCCGTATAGCTGTGCTGTTAGCCCCCGTATAGCTGTGCTGTTAGCCCCCGTATAGCTGTGCTGTTAGCCCCCGTATAGCTGTGCTGCTAGCCCCTATATGTCAGTACCTCCTTGAGCCTGTCTTGACGAGCCATCTTCCCTTTCTCCTGCTCAGCCTCGAGCTTCTTGCACTCGGCCAGCAGCGCTGTCCTCCTGGTGTCAGCCTTGAGTACCTCTTCTACAGCTGGCGTGTCGTCTGCAACCACCTCCTGCTCACAGCACAGGATATCGATGTTTGGAGGAATGGCGAACGCCCGTGACGCAATGTGGCGCAGCAGCGTGGTCTTTCCGTGCCTAGAGGACCCACACACGACTGTTACCATGGCCTTGTGAGCGCCAATTAATGCTGACAACCGATTGACACTGGTCAGTGCGTGTGTGTCGATCTATGTTGAGTTGTCGCAGTGTCAAAACATTAGTTTAAAACCAAATAATCAAATACGTTGCAACAAAAACTCTAGGATCGTGAGAGTTACCGTCACACTCGAAAGGATTATACTCGTCTCTTTAGAATGTGAGGATCAAACTTTAGAGCCAGACCCACCAAAACCAGGCCCTTACTTCCCATACTTGTCAGACTCACCCATTGGGCCCCACCAGTCCGTACCGGCGCCCATGTGCTATCAAAAGACTCGCGTTGACGAACAGGTCATTGCCCTTGGCGGATATGCTGAAGTTCTCTACTTTGATGTCGACAGCGTTTTCGAGCGCCAGCAGTTGCCCCTGCGTCTTTTGCATCTGGGACACACTGAAGTTCTCCCCAAGTTCGCTGTGGCCTTGTCCCCCTTTCTTGGTGAGTGTCTCCACCTGCTTCTCGTAGTCTTGCTGGAGGGACAACAAGCAGCGTCAACTACAGACTAGGTTGGTGACTATGATTCTACGCTACAAGGACTGTCAGGGCTACAAAACTTTAAAAAAATTATGAAATTCCTGAACTTTTCCAAACATTTTAAAAATTCCCCGACTTAATCTTTAGACACTTTTTCTTAGTAATTGTTTCATTTATTATGGCCCCATATTTTCAAAAACAGCCCTAACTGCTGCTGAAGATCAAAATTAGCAGTAGATTGGGAGAAAGAGTCCTGCTTGGCAAGAGAACATGATGGCTGTATGGATGTCAGTTATTTAATCGTTCAAATGTGTACGGGTCAGTTAGAGGGGGTCAAGTAGGTATTCAATCTCCCTAACTTCCCCAGTTTTTGCTGTCTCCACCCGCCATGACTCAAATTGAATCGGCCCGTGTAAAGAGGATAACCTTCCAGTTTACCTAGTTCTCTTTTAAACAAAACAGTTTAATGACAAAACTATATGTTTTATAGAAAAGGTTACCACCAGGCAATTGTAGCCTTACTCTAAGTATTCAATCCTAAAACATCAAAGAGAATTCTTATTGGGTTATTAATTGTTGGTAATTAAAGTTGTTTGATTTTATCCTTTTTTCCACTCAATGCTCTGACAGCGGCCAGTAGCGGTCTCTAGTCCCCTGCTCTCATGTTTTCATAAACTCTCTTATTTGATAAAGAGCCGCTACTTGATTATTCTGTACGGCGACGGTCTTCCTACTAAAGAGTATTTTCTTTACAATAACAAAACGTAGGAAGTATACAATGTCGGAAACATTATTTAATTATTGTTTTGATTGCATTTTATTTTTTGTGTTGCAAAAACCAATAAAAGACTGTTTTCAGTATTTCACATTTAATTAGTTTAGTTCAGCTTTGAACGTGTCTTTTTACCGCATCACACGCGCAACGACCGTGAAAATGAATGGTTTAATGTTAATATCAGTTTTACAAACCCACTTTTGAGTAGAAAAAGGTTAACATTCCCGTGGTTCACAATGTGGACATCGGTTTGTATGAGATTAGAACTTACTTGTTTCTTGAGTTTCTTCTTTTCTTTGTGCGTCAGTTTCTTTAGAGGAGCTGCTGAAACACAAACAAAGACAACTCAGCACCAGTTGCTGGCTGACAACTCACTACCAGCTGCTAGATCTCTAACAGCTGACAAAACTCACTACCAGCGGCTAGATCTCTAACAGCTGACAACTCACTACCAGCGGCTAGATCTCTAACAGCTGACACAACTCACTACCAGCTGCTAGATCTCTAACAGCTGACACAACTCACTACCAGCGGCTAGATCTCTAACAGCTGACACAACTCACTACCAGCTGCTAGATCTCTAACAGCTGACAACTCACTACCAGCGGCTAGATCTCTAACAGCTGACAACTCACTACCAGCGGCTAGATCTCTAACAGCTGACAACTCACTACCAGCTACTCAATGAAATTATAATCACCATCATCAGCTGCAATATCTTCATCCTCTTCTTCATCTTCATCACTCACATCACTGGTTTTCTTAGATTCTGTCTTGTATTTTGGACTCACTTCAATGATTGGTTTCTTGGATTTACTCGCCTTGGTCTCTTTCCTGCCCTTTCCCGCCTTCCCATCTCTCTTTTTGACGACAGTTTCCGCAGTTGCTTTCACTTCCACCATTTCAACATCGTTGTCCACCAAAGCTGATGAGATTTTGCCATCTTCTAACATCGTCACATCTTTAATTTCCTTAGATTTATTTACATCCTTATTTTCTTCAAACTTGTTTACGTCTGTATTATGTTCAGACTTCTTTAAATCCTGTTCTTCAGCCTCCTTTTCATCTTTTTTATCTTCCAAATCTTTCTTCTTTTCAGATTTCTTTACATCTTTCTGTTCTTTGGATTTCTTTAAATCTTTTTCTTCTGGTACTTCAACAATATGTTTTTGTTTCTCTGGCTTGTGATGTTGCCTATCCTCTAATTCAAGGTCAGCTATTTTTTTCACAAGCTCATCCTCTTCTTTCCCTTCACTTTCTTCAATCTTCTTTTTACTCCCGCCTCTAGTTTTCTTCTTCTCTTTCTTAACAGGCACATCAAATATGTCTTCACTCTCAGATACATCCACAACAAAAAATTTATCTAAAGTCTCATCATCGTCTTCACTCCATTCGTCTTTCTTCGCCTTGCCCTTCTTTTTCTTGGGGACTAACTTGGAAGGTTTGGTGTCTTCTGCGGCAGGGGTCGCTTCGGACTTTTCTTCCTCGACATCGTCTTCACTCAAATCTTTCTTAGCCTTTCCCTTGGCTTTCTTCTTAGGGGCGGGTTTGGCCGGCTTCAAAAACTCATCGGATTCGTCAGAGACCACCATCTGTTCTTCTTTATCCTCGTCACCGCTCCAGTCATCTTTTTTACCTTTACCTTTCTGCTTTTTCTTCGCTACAGGTTTTGGGGGCTTATTCTGAACCCTCACGGCATCTCTCTTTTCACTGCCGTCGTCAGAATCAGCGACTGAACCTTCATCGCTTTCCACTTTTTTTCCTTTACCTTTCTTCTTAGACTGTTTAGGGGCTGAAACCACTTCAGCAGAATCCTTAACGACAGATTTTGACTTTCCATCCTCATCACTCAAATCATCTTTCTTTCCTTTGCCTTTCTGTTTTTTCTTCGCGTTCGGTTTAGCTTTTGAGGTTATCTGGTCCTCTTCATCACGAACGTCAGTTTCAACTTTGGTCTTTTCTTCGAAATCATCGTCAACAGTTTTCTTGTTGCTTTTCCCCTTTTTTGGAGGCATAGTTTTGTAAGTAGTAAAATAAATATATATAGATCACAGCTCACAATATGTTAAAATAATAACATGTGACACAATAAGAGTTCGTTGGACTAGTAGAGTGTGGCTCACAGATCCAACTTGCTTAAAGACTGAACTCACTGAAGTAGAAAAATATTTTAATGGTAAAACCACATGAAACTGCAATTCACATTGCAAATCGATCTTGAGGTATATCGATACTTAATTAACGATATTTGTAAATCGATACATTGCTCTATTATTTATTTATGAAATTATTTTTAAAATTGAAAGAAAACTTAAGCTAAGTTAAAACATCCTGAAGTAAAATATTTTTATATTAAGATTAAAATATATATATATAATTTTAGAATGCACATAACGTACATTGAGATAATTATTTTTGTGTAAAAATATTAAATAGATAGGAAATTAAAAAATTAACAAGTTAGATTCACACGTTAAATTGGTTTTAGCAATGACATCAATATACTGAGCTTAACACTAATATGTGAACTTAATTCAGTGCTCTATAGCGGAACTTTGTTTATCTTCAAATATTCTTACAATAGCGAAAAAAGAAATGCAACTCTTATAAAGACAACATCAGCTGGGAGGTCGCGAGCTCTTTGGGCTAGAATTTAAACCAAGAAACTAACATTATCAGTATATTTTAGACTCTGCATTATATTAAGCGTTGTTCTAAAGTTATTATGGTTGATTTGTTTATTTGGGTCATCAGGTACCATACTAAATTACTAGGGCTATCTATTTTATATGTATAGAAAGTAAGTTTAAATTAAAGAGTACATGTTGATTGTGTCTATTCTAGTTTGAAGCTTGACAACATTTTATTCAGCAGACATTTTGGTCTTTTTGTTATTTTGTTCCGGCACAATCGTATTATATACCTAATAGGGAGAATGATATGTTTTCTCAACGCTTACTTATAAATTAATTCCAACCAGTGGCGGCTTGTGTGTAAGGACTGTGGAACTGCAGCACTCCCTATTTACACTTGATATTATCGTTAACATTTAATTTAATGAGTCTTTTTTTCTTTAATTCTTTATTTATTTTTGTAGTACAATATATATTCCTTAAGCTTAATGTCAGTACTTCAGTAGCCATCCCCCAGTTTATGAAAAAGATACAAAATCTTTGTATGGAACTGTGCGCTTCATAGTGCCAGTGACGTGGTGTTTGACTGTTGTGCGCATGCGCACATAGGAAGGGGGTGTGGAGGAAGGCGGTACTGCCAGGTAGAGAGAGCACGGTTGCTCTCGCAATGCCGGCTCTGGCGTGATAGTGGAAGGAAGTTTTCTTTAGGCTTAGTTTATATTCATGCATAACTCATAATGTAATAATGAATAGTGCATAGTGTATAGTGCACAATTCATAAGAAAATTACTAAGGTTTATAATGCAACGTAGTGAATAAGACAGTCATAACGATTTTCATTTGTTTGAGAGGGGATCTCCTTGCACACGTGGTATTTTAAAGATACTACATCTATGGATGTGTCAAACATTGGTCTTCAAAATAACCCTACTTACGAATATAATATCCTTGTTCTCTTTAATGCGCCAATTTTACTAGCTGTATTATAATCTGAGAGATAAATATTGGTACTGTTTAATAAATAGTATTGATCTGAATTTATATATTTAGCATTTAATGGCAGACCATCTGGAATTGCATTTCTGGCTTTTTATCATCACGGGTAAATGAATTTTATAGAACCCATCCTTCTATATTTAATAGTATGTTTGAATTATTTATCTTCATTTGAGGAAAATATGGTTTAGTGGTTGAATGAAATGAGGCCAGAGTACAAGGGCGTTGCACGAAATTTATTTTTTGGAAGGAGTGTGGGTTTAGATAATGAATTTTCCAACTTCTGGTGTTTTAAACCATAAAAATTCTCAAGTGACCAAGGCACGTACAAAAACTACATTAACAGGAGGTGCAGGGTTCTTCCCCCAAGCAAATTAAAACATTTTATGTGGTCTTTTTTTTATTGGGTCTTGAAATGAAGTTTTTAGCAACTGAAATCCTAGAATTTCCCAACTCAAGATCTTGACTTTCTTAAAATTCCCAACTTTCAAGCTTTTCCCCAACATTGGAGAGGGGGGGTTGTACCCCCAAATATCCCCCCCCCTTCAGCTACTGCTAGGGTGAGCATGATTGCTTAAACTAAAAGGGGGACACCTGTCATGCATCCTCTCTCTTTCCTCTCCAAAACTTTTATTCTATAGAATTTTAATTTAGAATACATGAATAGTATTGGAATGAACATTTTATAATCATACAATAAAACAGTAATATATAATAAATGTGATTTAAAATGATTCATTGTCCGACTTATATTCACCTCTGGATTGTTATAGTTGAGACTTTAAAGAAAAAACGGGTTTTTACATGTTACTATTAAAAATTGGACCCAAAGGCACTTTTCTAAAGAAAAAAGGGGGGAAGGAGGGATGAATTTGTGTCCCCAAAACAGGACAATCCCAACCAATCGGGATGTATGGTCGACCTATTTGAAGTGTCACTCTTGCTGTACCGCTAATGTCGAGATTGAAGTTTAAATCTCGCTCGGGTGAACTGAGGTGTTTTACCTAAATGGTTTACCACTCTCTTTACACAATTGTAGGTTCCCTTTCCCTAAACCTATTCTTGTCATCCCTAACCAATGTATGTTTTTAGTGCACAGGCTTATGACACAAACGGCTAGTCTGTGCCAATTTTTATTTGTTAAAATTAAATAAGTAAAATTCATCTTTAAAAGATTCTAAAACATTTTATCAAACTTGGATATTGTCTGAATTAAATATTATTTATTTTAGCTTACCTATATTTAAAACATAAGAGAATCAGAAGATGGTGTGTAAGACCAATAAACCAAAATCGAAAGGAAACCGGCCATTACAGAACACTCTTCTTGCAAATGAAGGCAAATGACCCTGAACAGTTTTTTGTGTACACACGTATGAATGTGAGAGCTTTTGAAAAACTCTTAGGAATGCTGAGACGAAATTTACTGAAAAGGAGTAATCGAGAACCACCTAATCCAGAAAAACGATTATCTATGACTCTAAAGTAAGTAATCATTTAATTAACATCAAATTCTATTTTATTCTTTAAATTGTGTTGTGCTTAAATACCGTGTACCATATTCTTTAATGTGATAAAGTGTAGAAGAGTGTAGAATTATATTATTATTCTGCTTCTAGCTATTCTATTTGATTCCTTTTTAGGTTCTTTTATTTAACAGAAAGACTAAATGCGCTTGCAGCACTTTCAATGGAGAAAAAATTTCTCAATTGTCATCCAAAGATCAAGGATAAAATTGTTGAACTTTTTGCGCAAATTAAAATAAGAAGAATGGATTTCGTTTTTAAATTAATAGATCAAGCTTGAACTGTGACAATTTTAAGTTAAAGTAAGTACACTTTTTTTTTTGGTTAAGATTTTATCAAGTTTCTGAATAAATTTTCTTTTTATATAATTTTTTTTTTCCTTTTATACAATTTTAAAACAAAGGCACCCTCACTAATTTTAGATACGAGCCACCACTGATTTCAACCACATTTGATCTAAAAATGTGGGGCCTTTTAATTACTATTATTAACATTCACTGGATAATCATTCTTTTTTTTTTTGCATTTATAATATTTTTATTTTCATCTTTTCTATCACATGTGAATTATTACTTNTTCTTTTTTTTTTTGCATTTATAATATTTTTATTTTCATCTTTTCTATCACATGTGAATTATTACTTTTGTTTTTAATTTGTATCTGCCGTGTTTTTTTAAATATGTACCAGTAATATCTTTATAAACTTGAAATGGATTTATTCCGCACTGCTAAAGCTAGATACATGAAAATTGTTGGGATCATTATTTATATTTTGTTATGTAGTTTTAAATCTCAATGTAAGTATGTGCTAGTTAACCTAATAGTACTTAATTAGTATAATTCATTCAGTGATCCATTTTTATTTAAATGGTTCATGTCATATTCTATGTACTTTCTTTCAACTCTTGTAGGGATTTTGAGCTTAGAATTGTTGTGTATAAATATTAACACAACGTCAACCAGAAAGAATTCCCGAGCACACCAAGTGGTCTCGAGTTTAAGGAGTTGTCTGGCCACTATCATAGTTAGTCGAGCAAAAGGTATATTTTTATTATTATTTTCTCCTAATTCTTAGGAGTGGCGGCCATCAAATTTAGTTCAAGCCCTGTTATATTTACCTCACAACTTAACACTCCAGGAAATTGAACCTTAATATATTTTAATCGACTATAACTGAAGAGTCTTTCTTCTTTTATTTTTGTTTTGTAATAACAATTGATTACCAGAGGCTAGTTTAAAATATGATATATTTTTTTATCTCTATAGTATAGCTGGATGAACAGGTGGTTGAAATTTCAAGCAGTAATCTGCACACAATTCTGTAAAAGAGAGAGAAAAACTTTAGGGTATCTCTTTCTCTCTTTCTTACACACATGCAAGGCAATGTGCGATTTTGAAATCGTTCACTGATTAGTTTGAATATGTGAGTTACTATATTATTAGTCAAATTAAATAAATGTATTAATAAAAGGTTTGAAGAGTATAACTAAGTTTGACACTCATAACTTGTTTCTATAAATAAGTTGATGTAGGCTATTATAATAAAACTTCCTATCAGCCAATAACATATAATAGTTTGGTCCTTCTGGTGGCCCGTGGGCTGGATCCAGCCAGTGCTCATTGATAATGTGGCCTCCGTGGTATCAGCGGTAGACGTGAAATAGCTAATTATTTTTTAAAATATTTATTTAAAAAGGTTATGATTGCATTTTATTATCATATTTGATTAATACAAATATATATAAATTTATGTATATACAATACTAGTCTATGTTGTTTTGTGAAAGTATGTGTGCGTGCATATTTCATATTATTAATACCATTTTGGGAATTTGATAAAAAATTTGACAATAAAATTTGAAATACTCTACCAACAAAAAATACAATTTATACGTAAATATTGAATGTAGTTATTGTTATTAAGTGTTGTTTGTAGGCTTATTTTAAGTTGATGCAATTACTAAATATATATTTGGCCCACAGTGCAAACTGAAATCAAATTCGGCCCTTGAGATTAAAAACGTTGGACCACACTGACCTAAATGATCGTTTGAATATAAAATTATACACAGCTTATCAGTCGAACAAATGTAATTTTGAACTAACTTATTTCATTTTAGTTGGCGAGCTTTCAATCTAATATGTTTAAAAAAACTCAAAATACAATCTAATAGCAATTTCAAATATATTTTAGTCTTGACAGAATGTAAAAAATATGGGTAATTGCCATGGGCATCCACAAAAATCTATCCAAGGGGTTGGCGGGCAAGACTTTATAAATTATAGTTGTTGATAAAACTGTTAATAAACTATTGTTTAGTTTTTCACTTTATAACTATCAACTTATTGTAACGATATAGAGGAATGAGGGGGGGGGGAGAGAAAACAGAGATCCCTATTAAAAATCGAGCAGCTCTGACAGTAGAACACATGAAAAATTAAACTCTAACTTCTCAAGTTATCCGCAGTGATATAAAGAGGAAGGATTTTATCTTTTGTGATTTTTGTGTGGTCCGGTAGAGATGGATATAATAACCAAGGAAACTTACCCTCTGAAGTGTATCCACAGTAATACTGGATCCCATCATATGGTACTAAATACAAGTGTAATAAAAAGAATGGACGCCAGTGATACAAGTAAAAGGACTCTTATTATGGCCTTGGAAAGAACCAACAATCTCACCAGAAGGGTTGAACATAAATGTAAAAGAAAGTTTGTCAAATAAAACAACCATAAAAAATTTATTAGGTAAATTTTTATTGTTATTTTAGTTTTTAGTGAAATAAAAAACTTTTAAAAAAATCATATGGTACGTACAAAGAAATTTAAAACATCTAAGACTCAAGTAATCCGTGTGCATATATATTTTATTGTGGCAGTTGTGAATAAAAAGCGTACTACCTATCTGGTACCAAGATAATTTATAATTCCAAGTTGTGAACATTGTAGCATAAGAGCCTTTAGTAGATAAGTAACATATATTAATTGGTGATAACTGCAAATTAGTGGTCCTGAACTGTCAATAATAATTTAAAAAAAACATTCGTTTCCCTGTAGTAATTGAGGTGATGGGGCAAAAAACAGGATCCCTACCATTCCCTGACCATGGCTGCAGCACTCACACTTCTAGATCTTCAAAATAAGCAAAGATGCTCATCCCTCTCGTGAATATTCCCCGTTTGAGAGAAAAATGAGGTCCAATCTTCGACTCCAACCGACGATCTCTGATGGGACGGGAAACTTTATACCACAAACTCAACCCTTTGTATTTGCACTCATATTTCTTTCATGAAAAAAACCAGTGCGTCTTTTTTACTCTTTCTGCTCGTCTGATTTTTTCCCCCCTAACAATCGTTGTCACGGTAACTCGACAAAGAAAACCATAGAGGTTGCAAAACAATGAAGGTTTATTGAGAGGAATGATTTCGCTAGTTCATCCAAATTTAGCGCCTCAGAAATGGTACGCGAGGTAGTTTTGCAACCTGCCACTAGGTTGCAGCTAAGTTCAGTTTGTGATGTAGATACGTAGTAAGTCAAATGTAGATGGATATTGGAAGGAAAAATCGGGTTTCGAGCACAGGCAGGAATTAAATATGTTAGGAATATATGATAAGAACAAAATAGTGGCGTAGAAAGTTCAGTAGTGGAATCATGGAGAACAAATGAGAATTTAGTTGAAGACATATATTATCGTAGTAGCTATAAAAACTGCCATCATGGGACGCAACATAGAGAAACGAATCGTAACACTCAGTCATCTTCATGAATACAAGAATTAGGAGGGAATATTGTTTCACTATCTACCGAAAGATACTTAATCACAAATAAACACCTATTTCATTAATAAACTTTATTTACATCAAAATATTGAAATTGCTTCATTGCAAAAAAGGAACGTTTTTCTATTACAAATACAATATAAACTATAATATAGCAAAAAATAAACAGAGTACTTTTAAATACAGAACATTTTAGGGTAAATCTGAAATATGAACAAAAAGGTATCCAAATGAATAAAAACAAAGTACTGTGTGTGTACTGGTATCATACAAAATCTTACAAACTTTGAAATTACAATAACCAAATAAATACATATTTTTTTAATAAAAATCAACTAGGAAAGAAACTTGCATAATCATAACTTGTACCACACGAATAGTAGATTTGGTTGAATTAATAATTATATGTAATATATAAAATTACACAAAATTTAAAATCATAATTGATCGTCTTTGAAGGCAAATAATAATCGCCTAGACTGTTGCCCAGATTTAGTAATAACTAAATTATTAAAATCTTGTTTTACAATGACTTTTCTTCTGTGAATGCTTAGCACACATAGCCCACATAATATATTTTCGCTCATTGTAAAACGAAGCCATATTCTCACTCTCAGAAGAATTCTGAATGATCGTTCGTTTGTAAATGTAGTTGCAGGCAAAGCAAGCGCAAGTAATAGAGCCTCTTTTATGGCAGGAAAATACTCTGTATGTAGATCAATAATTTCAGTAATTATTGTTAGGTTTATTGGTATTTGATGTTTTACTAACCAAAAATTGTACCATATTGTTGATTCGGATAAGAAGTTATCAATTTTACAATAATTTTGAAAATTTGTTGCTAATCTGTCAAAATCTTTTTTTGATTATATTTTTCATTTGTTGGGGATGTAACTTAAATAAACTAAAGGTTTCTTTATGTTAATCTGCAAATCTGGATTGCGATGAGGAAATTAAAAATCTACATATGGAGTAAAAGTTGATCGTTTATAATACTCATTTATAGTCATTGGGATGATTCGCTCTTAGAATTTGATTTTTGGCTTATTTTGGTAGACTATTGAAAGCTCAACATTAATTTAATCTGCAATACTATTAGCAGTAGTAAGTATATCTTGAAAATTGATAGTGTGTTTGCCCTATGCTGAACCAGAATATTTATTATTTCCTTTAAATGATTGCTCACTTTTAATCAGTCTTATTCAATGGTCTGTAAATATTCAGTTATTAATATTCTAATATTGAAGACTATTTACTTGTTACTACAAGATAAATTATAGCCTTAGAGTTTGTGGAAGCGTTATACTGCTAACACGCTATTTGCTTTGATTGGATATTACCAATTGCTCTATCCCTGCAATATCGGTCGTTTCATCAGCCAAAATGGAAAATCCAACAGCAGTATTAGCAGTGGCCACTAAGTTATCTTGAATAATGTTCCTGCAAATATCAATAATTTCATTTTGGGTTCTCGCGGAACATTTGGCATTGTTGCTCCATGTTACCAAGTGTTTTTAAAAAAAATAGTATCCCCTGCTTCAACTCTAAAATGTAATACATTTTGAAAAATGTATGTGATATTTAATTTGCCTCGAAGAGGAATGTCATTTGTTCCGCCAAAAACTATTGTCAACACGATTAAAAATCTGTTTATCTGTTTTCTTCTATGGTAGTATGAGCCGTAGTAATAAATGCTCCTTGATATCCTCTTTTAATTTTTTGTGTAAATAGCTCATAAGACTAACACAAAGCACCTTTTAAACATGCTGAGTATGCCAACCAAGGTTTGTATTGAAATAACCAGGCATGACGAAAAGATGTATCGCTACGAATTGAGTAACTAAAGTGTCACAAACCAATCATAATATAGATTCTAGAGATACTTTTGTAATTAGACTAACAATGTAATTATTCAAAACTGATCCATCTGTAATGAATGAAAAAGTACATAATCCAGGGCGGGGCCTTTGAAACCGAATGGCATATTCTTTAATCTAAACGTTTCTTGACACAAGTGTGCTATAAGATCACTGTCTTACTATTTTATTCATCAGAGAGATGTTTTTGCACTAGAACATTGAAAGAAATAGTTAAAATTCATACCCTCACATCGAGCAAAGGATAAACTTGAGCGTCATGCTTTGGTCCTTTGCAAGTGATATGATAAGGTCCATCCAGTATAGTATAAAAAACTGGATGTATTTGATCTTGAATAATTTTATTAAATAAGAACTACTTGTTAATATTAGTAAATTTATATGACACTGTTTTAATTTTGGTTTAATTAATTTTGTTATTAATTTTGTTTATTTAACCGGTTGTCTATAAACCTCTTGTTTCAGTGGTCGTTATAAAGATGTTTTGGCTATCTTTGCTTCTAATAGAACAATTTTGAATATGATCGGGAATAGAGAGTTAGAATGTTTTAAAAGAAAATTAGAGGCTTCTGTGTATTTTCTTAAAATGGCTAGGAAGTAATCCTAGAGCATTACCGTTTTAAATACCATATTATGGTAAAGTTTAGTATTATCTAATTAAAGTGATTGTTAAAGGAGGCCTAGTCGTCCAATGTTAACATATTATATTTGTTTGAGGAAATTCCAAATATATTTAACTACCGTACCAGAGGAAAGTATTGCCTGAACTTAATGTTTTCTATGAAGACAAATTTGGTGAGATCAGCCCAACTTATCTATAATTATCTGGAGCATCCTGCCTCACTTCAAACATTTGATTAAACTAAATAAAAACAAAATTTGTGATTTATCTAAAGCAACATATTTAAATCCTGAAATATAGACTCTTACGTTTTGTTATATAACAATATAAGGGGAAAAAATCGTTTTGATTGTTGAGAACATTTTTGATAAAGCATATAATGAAACTTCAAGAATTTAACTTCAAACTAATTTAACATTTGAAGGGTCCACGGGAAAAAGGGGGGATGTCATATTTTATAGTTTTCCAGAAAATGAGTTTTTAACATTCAATCTAATGCTACT
>CABFVZ010002764.1:19626-69433 GCA_902151445.1 Timema monikensis
GGCTGAGGTTTTTCACAAACTGCAACACACTTTCTTACAATACACTGTTTTTTGCCGTTCTTGTGGTTTTTCTTTTCTGAACCTTCTTCAGAATCTAATTTTGAAGCAAAACGTGGTGAACTGTCTTTCTTTGCTTTAATGTCACTAATGGTTGAAGTTCCCACACCATATATTTTAGCGAGAGATGTACCACTTTCCCCTTTAGACAGTCTTCATAAAATTTCTAACTTATCCTCTATAGATAAAAATTTAGGTTTCCTTTTATTTCATAATGAAGACATGATTAACAAAGTAAAAATATGTACCGTTTTAAGTCGCACACTAAAACGACACAAGGCAACTATACGACGAAGGTCTCACCACTGCTGTAAAATTTGTAAATGATAGCACAGAACTGAACCGAGCACATGACCAAGGAGAGGTGACTGACAAAGTCGTTGAACTCTCAAAGACACCTTTCCACTACTTCCCCTACCTGCTCTCACTACCGATCCGGATTTGCGACGCTCTGGATTTTTGACGTCCGGATTTTCGACGCTCTACTGTATATGATATATCATATATATATGATATATATATCATATATATATATATGAATTAAAAAATAAATATTCTGGGTTGTTTGGCAATTCTTACGGGCCATTTTGTAACAAACACAAAGATAAATCTTCCAGTTGACCTAGTGTAAGGGCTGTCAACTCTTTTACTCTCGTTTGATCCATGGTGTTTTTTTTTGTACCGTTTAATATATTCCTCCCGGGATATTCAAATAATTACAGTAATTGGGTAGGTTTATAAAAGGTAGAATTATATAAGAAATGTACCCCTATTTGGCTTGTAACTGGAACAAATATTATTAAAGCATTCTGATTTTATCAAGGAAAATTTGTATCTTCTTTTTTCAAACATTCAGGAAATTTGTTGGGATGGATCCATAACGGTGGTCACGTGGAATCCACATGGAATTTAGTACAATTCCTCTAAATTATGTCATCCAAATCCATATTGCATTATCGATTTGAAAGCCAACCTATCCATAGCCCGCAATACAGAAAATACGAACTTGAAGTTAAATCCGCGTTCTCATTAGGATGATCATTGCCAAAATTAAAATGTTTATAAGCTTATAAAGTAGAATAACCAAATATAACAGATTATTATTATAATTATTATTATTAGCACCGCGTCTTACTACCCGTTCGAGTTGTACGCACCTACGCTAATGTGTAATGGTAGGGTGATTGTGAGATGAAATGAAGGCCCTAAGGTTTAACATGGGATCTGAACCACGGTGGAGGCCTGGCACTCCCCACATTCCCAAATTGTGATTAATACACGTCTTGTCAGAAGTGAAGGAAGGTTTTGGAAATCAGATAAATCTGTGCCGGGACCGAGGATTGAACCCCGGCCGTCAGCACAGAAGTCTGACACCTTACCCCTAGACCACTATGTCACCGACAATATAACAGAGGCAAGACAAATATTATATGTATAGTAGTGAAGGCTAAAGAAGATTTTCATTACAAGAAGACATTTCTAACCTCAACTAGTATAAATTTGGAAATCAGGAAAAGATTCCTAAAGCCAAATGTTTGGAACGTTGCACTTTACAAGGGAGAAAAATAGACCATTTGTGCAACTGAAAGGAAAAATATTAGAAGCATTTGAAATGTGGTGCTACAGAAGAATAGTATTAAAAATATAATGGATGGAGATGGTATCAAAGAAAGAAGTGTTAAGAAAATCAAACGGACAAAGGAGACTTTGGAATGGTATAGAGGTTACAGCATAGAAGATTTAACATGGTAGGACATATACTGACATATTATAGTTTGACAAAAATGAGTATATAAGGAGATGTGTAAGAGAAAAATTCAAGGGAAGACCAAGACTGGAGTACATGAATCAGACAACTTACGATGTTGGCAGAAGAAGATACAAAGATGTAAGAACATTTAGCTCAGGATAAACAAAAGTTGAGAGCTGCAGCTAACCATTCGCAACATTGATTACCTTATGAATAATAGGCCATATGTGCATTAAGATGCAGTGATGAGGGGGGGGGGGGATATAATAATTTAGCAAATATGGATGTAAGTGATAAAGCATTGATGTTTGACAATTATATATGGATATATAAACCTCAATAAATTCGTACAGTTAACTTGATATCTATCCAAAAGGAAAACCACGTGGGATGCCGTTTGGAATAAATGTTTGTAACTACTAATATTATTGTCTGACTTGGCGACCTGGTAATATGGAATAGCGTGCCCTCGCATAATCGTCTGCAACGTCATTATCTTCGTATTTTAACTTTTTACTATATATATATATATATATATATATATATATATATATATTTATAATTTAGACGTACAATAGCACTAAATAAAGCCAAACAATGCAATTAACTTTAAATAAATAAAAGAACACGTTATAATAGTAACTATAGAAACCACAAAATCAGTGAGTATATGACACTTTCCCAGAGTGAGATTTGCCCAAAGGTGTAATTTGGTAAAGCTTGCGCTAAGTAGCAATTAACGGTAAGTGATCTTGTAAGTCTGAAACTAGGATTATTGTAAACAGTGACACTTTCATGGAGGTTACAGGTGGTGAGGAGGGGATCAGGAGGGGGTTGGGAGAATTCTGTCTGTTGTTATTGTCTGCTCACCAGTTAGTTACCGCAAGTGAGTGAAGGTTGATAGACTTCTTTATCGAGATTCACTTTCTCTCAGTTTTCATGGAGGTCGCCGATGCAAGACAGGGTTAGCCAGTGTTGATTTTAACCGGATATCAATATATACTGGACCACACGAACAAAGAGACTGTCACTTACTAGTGCTGTATATATGATAATAAGAAAATGTGTAAGGGGTGTATTTCTACTAAAAATAATACAGACCTAGGAGAACAATGTCACAATTGTGTCCCAGACGTAGCAGCAAATGAAGTTAGAAAGCGAATGACTAATGCCAGAAAACGAGAGAGGTAAGCAGATGAATCAATATCAAAAATCTACGCAGAAGAAGTTGGCCAGCTATTTAACCGTGGTTATGACTTTGTTACGGTAATACCAAGGGTAAACAAGAACCCTACTTGTTAACAATTAGTCGTATAGCAGTCAAATCATGGAATAGTTATGAAACCAGCCATTTCTAGCAAAAGATTTTGAAAAAAATTAAAGTCTATTAAATTATATTATATTAAATTTATCAAGCAGCAAAAGTTACGTAATATATATATGTCACATTATAATCAACAAAAGAAACCATATAAAAAAGGTGAAATTATCATAGCTGATAACCACATTTCAAGACAATTTACATTCAATTCGTGTAACATCAAATTAATTACTAATTGGGGTCATCTAAAATTTTAAGCGACATGACAGGCGGTTGCACCCAAGTAACGACGGAAAATAATGAATGTTTCATATCAAAATATCTTAAAATCAAATAGCATTTAGGTTATCAAAATTATTATGCCTACTATGGCTAATACAAAATATTACGTTACTTTAGAGTTCAAATGTAAACACGCCATAGTTTATGTCCGTAGAATATCACGCCAAAAAGTTTATCCTAATTTTGTCCAAGAGTGGGACAGAATTTCTCCTGAAGCGTCGAAATAAAATGGTCGATTTTGTATACAGACAAGTTGTTATATTGAGAAACTCGTTGCTAGAGAATTTGGACACTTGGTCGGTGATATCATGAAGCTAGCATGGAATCACGTAGACCATCGAACAGCTCGTGTAAATGGGTTACGCAGGGATGATCACGTACACCTGTTGTTTACATAAACCCTTTAGACCTCTTCAATCGAGACGTCTTCAGTCACACAATGTTTCAGTGGTATAGGACGTTTCGACTGCCAGAGGGTGGGATAGTTCCCTCTAAGATTTAGATATCAAGTTTGGACAAAATACATCAAACTGTATCAGATCTGAGGCCATGGACAGACAGATTTACAGACAGACATGGGGTGAAAACAGAATTGTAAAATACTCTTTTATTATCATTAATTAAGACACACACATAAAACGTAAAGATCCAGTACAATCTCAAGGCCAAGAATGTTCAAGATTACAATACTTTCTCTTGAAATGAGAAAATATAGAACTCCAATTTATAATTACATAGAAAAAACTTATATAATTTTGAATATCTGAAAGTTGATAAAGGATACATTTTTCATCTATGGATTGGGACACTAATTTCACTTTTTGATGAGGCAATTAATTAAACCAAACCCATTGCGAGACAGCTAAAAACCACTAAAATTTACTTCTTGTCATTAATTATTACAGTGTGGAGGAGATAGAAAATGACACCCAAAAGAGAATGTGGTCTTAAAAAACAAAGAAGTTCTTCTTCTAGCTTTATTATTTATCTCTTTACTTAATACTAGCTTTTACAGAATACTTTAAAAACTAAACTAGATTAGATTCAGAAAGTTAATTAATACAGCATTGATAAGTTAAAAAAAATAGAAGTAATATTAAAATGGAGTGAGTAAGGAAAATTTTAATTAGTGTGTTAGGAAAAGTTAAACAATATATTTGGTGAAAAATAAGAAGATTATAGTGACAGTAAAATGCTATCATATAGGGCCTACACATTTATATGGTCAAAGCATGTGTTTTGGAAAACTATTATAGAGTAATTGACCAAATAAACACAGCGAATAAAACAAAGTAAATTTAATAATAAAATGATATTCATTTTACTTTAACAAATAATACGATGGCTATTTTATAATAATTGCATAGATATATTACATATTAACAATCAGTTAGTTGTTAACTATAAAATTCTGATAAATCACATATTTGTCTTGCCTTTAACCTCTCTATTATCACTAACGTCACCCTTAAACGCAACATCCTAAGGTTTAAGTGTATTGCCTTGAAGTCCCCAAAATATAAAAAGAACATGGTAGAGGGAGTGGTTAGGGAACTCAATTCTATATGGGTCAACATTTTACTATATTATTAGTATTTTTATAAGTAATTTAATTATGCAGATAACATAACTTTAAGTAAAAATATATTAAATAAGTTATAGTAACTTTTTTACTGTCACAGTTATTACTATAGATCATAATACATCAAATATTTATGGGCTATATACTACGTTCTATGTCACAGGCACAACATTGTACCAACCCGTGGACTGTACAATAGAACATATGCACCCCACAACACTGAACACTACTATTATATAACTGCACTAATCCCGGGCCGAGTAGACTACACACATGTAACATATAGTTGAACACGCTGAGAGCAACCAACCGAGATTCAAGTCCCAACTTTCTCGCCACGGGTAAGTAAGACAAAACGTTACTGAAATAATGTGGCTACCCAGGGCCGTTTTAAGAAAATGTGAGGCCCTCTTTGCATGGCAGTTTTTCAATTCTAGCACTAAACAATTATAATTTATTGATATTTATACGTTTCTTTTGTTACTTAATAATTTCTCAAATTTTATGGAATATTGATCAGTCCATTAAAGGATAGTACTTTATTAAATGCAAACAATCAATCCAGTCAATTTAACCAAAGTAAATTCCTCTTTTAACCATTACACTGTTAGTTTTCTGTGGACCGACAGCGGTAGCACAATGATGGAGTATTTTACTATAATGCAGCACGTTACTCGAATAACGTAAATCTTAAATTACATAAAGTTAGGGTTTTCAGGAATCTGGAATGGAATCCTATCACTAAGCAAATACTTATTGCTGTTAATTATTTGTACTCTATTTGATGAAATTTCAGAATAATAACTGTAATTGAATTTAAAAATTATTGGGTGAATTGTGGCCCCCTGAAATGTGGGGCCCGTTGCAATTACCCTCTTTGCCCCCCTAGACGAAAGCCTGTGCCTACCGGTAAGTGTAATTCGGCTTCTAGGACCGGGTTTAAAACCAGTGACTCCAATATATGGGAACATTCTCGGCGCTTTTAAACTCTTAGCCATAGTTGGTCTCATCATATAGTTTAAAACAAGAGTAGGCAACAGGTCGACCTTGTAGCAAATTTTTGTCGATGGCTTAAGAAAACTATTAAGTCACGAAAAGGCGAGCTTACTTTATAATATGCCACTATGCTAGAGATTATAAGATAGGGCCATAGTTTAATCCTTCAAGGTAAGACTGCTACCTTTCAGGGTAAACGATGTGTATATTTTATTAATTTTTTGTATTTTCTATAAAGGCTGGGACATTAAATTTAAAGAATAAATAGAAGATGTATAGAAAAAAATAATAATTAAACACAGAGTGGAGGGATGAAGGGTGATGGAAATATTTGGGTCGCTGCTTAAGAACCTAAATAATATTTCAAAAATTTGATAAATCTAATTTAAGAGTGTGCTTCAACAGTTGAGTTTAATTTTAACATTTAATTCGAATACAAATTTATTTAAAACTGATTTTAAAAAACAAATAAAACATAATACCACAATATTATGTTTATAAATAGAAGTAAAAGGACACTAAAATATTTCATACCAGTTTTTGATGTGATCAAATATTACCGAAAAAAATAATCTCTCATGAAATGTGATTCTCGATATTTTATTTGAATCAAAGTATCTTGTCGTATCTTTTAAATATTTTAGTCATAATTAGTACTATCCTGAAAAATATGCGTGGTTATTTTCCTTTATGTTATTATAAATAAGTAATAATGTAAATAAATATTGAAAATGGCAAATTGGATTGTCTTCATTCTCCAAGAAATATATTATAAGGATATCACATTGTTAAATTTGTCGAATGTTTTCTAAAGTTATCACTTTGTAAAATATGCCAATGTTAATAGTTTTAAGGTTACTACGATAAAGATATGAAAATGAGGATTACTCCAAATTAATCTTGTATTTGCTCTAAAATTTCTTATAACGGTAAGGAAATTGTTGCAAGAAAATCAGAAATGGTATTAGAAGCTAGCAAGGAAATAGGTTTAGAAGTGAACGCTGAAAGGACTCGTATGATGATTACACAGAAAACTTATATGGGGGATGATAATTTAGAAATTACTGCGAACAACATATAATTTGACAGGGTCAATGAGTTTAAATATTTAAGAAAAACTTTAACTAGCAATAAAGATATTTGATTAGAAATCAAGAAAAAAACGTCAGGAAATGAATGATACTACTCGGTCAGTGATTTGTTGACATCTTGCCTGCTTTAAAATAATGCATCTAAGAATTTGAAACGTGTTATTTTACCTTACGTAGCAAAAATGCATTTAGGGTGTTCTAAAACAAGTTGCTTAGGTAGATATTTGTTTCAAAAAGGGTTGAGACTAATGGGGTTTGGAGAAGGTTACATAATTATAAATCACATACCTTGTACTCATCACAAGACATTGTAAGGATAACTTTGGCCAGCGTATTGACTGACCAACTCAATGGGAAGACCTAGACGCACATTAGTGGATACCGTTTGAATGAACCTGAAAGAGATAGGGTGTAATGAGGTGTATTGAATAGAACTATTTCAAGATATAGATAGGATGCTACGAGGTGTAATGTATATAACTATCTCAAGATAGAGATAGTGTGTAATGAGGTGGACTTGATAGAATTTATTCGAAATAGAGATAAGGTTTAATGTGATGGACTGGACTGAATTATCTAAAGATAGGGATAGGTTGTAATGAGGTGTACTGGATGGAATTATCTCAAGATAGGGATAGGTGGAATTATTTGATAAGTATGGCAATGAACTTTCTAGCTAATTATTCCAGTAAGTATGATGGTTTTACAATAGACCAAACTAGCCTGGCCAAGGAGTCTAAGGTTAAATCCCAGCATTTTCCTCAAAGGCGAAAATTCATATTTATAGTTTACCCTCAATCTTAATTAATTAATGTCTAATATTTTTAAATCCTCCTTATACTGTTAGTTTAAATTCACTTCAAGGCAATACTGACTTTATTACACCTTCCTGTTATCTTAGGGTTAAGAAATGTTTAGCCATCGATGGAATCACTAAACCCTCCTGTTATCTTAGGTTAAGAAATTTTTATTTATCACTGGAATTACTAAACCCTTCTATTATCTAATGGTTAAGAAATTTTTATTTATCACTCGAATTACTAGACTCTCGTATTATCTAATGGTTAAGACATTGTAACCACCACTGGCGTTATTGAACTCTCCTGCTATGTTAAAGCTACTAATAGTTTAGTCACTGATGACATTATTAATCTTCTTTTCATCTTATTATTGAGCCACTTTCAGCCAGTATTGACAACAACCAGTGAAACTAAGCTCCAACTCGAGGGTGGGTAGTAATCCTTGTTACCTGCGAGGCTTGCTGAGTGGCGATGAGCCTTCCTACATCAAATCTACCCTCCCTAAATAAACCATTACGTGAAGACTCGTGGATGGAGATTGCTCGGATCGACAACCAGAACACGATCCCCCCCTAGGAAATAGAGAACAAGTCTATTTCTAGAAAGCAATCTATTACAGTTTTAGACCTTAGATTTTGTAAGCTCTTTATTTTTTCCCCCTCTTGATATTTTATTGGATTTGATCTTAAAGATGGGAAAAGTAGTAGTAGGGGTAGAAAAAAGGGTCGTAAGAGATGTGGAAAAGAAACCCAGAAATGAAATAAATCTCTAAAAAAGAGAAAAGCGAAATAGAAAAAGTCGTAGTGATGCGACTCCACTTTAGCGGAAAGAAATTAATGCTTCCTTTTCTTTTGCTCCTGCGAGGTAAAACACGGTGCTGTGTAATGGTTGCAAGGGGTGGGGAAAGGGTGGTAGGTGAGAGGTTGGGGGGTGTAGAAAGTGAGAGTAGTTCACGGTACAAGAGAAAACATGTTCCGGTGTCGGGTCGCACGGAGAATTATTGGATTCCCATCACTTGCAACTTCTGTTCATTACTGGCGATTAACACCAAGTGCTAAATCTTTAGCGCGTTCGCAAAGAAAGAGAACATAAAAAAAATCTAAATGAATTAAAGGTGGCAAATGCAGAACTCCTGAAACACTTTTTCTTTTAATTTTATCTTTTTGTTTTGCTTAATAAATAATGGTGAGGTTGACACAGTGAAAGGTTTATTTAAAATTTGAAATAAATTCTAGTATAAACTTCCTACAGAATAAAAAGTAATTTTAGCATTATTGCTTAGTCAAGTGTTAAAAAGTTCTACTGTATATTAAGAAGATTTAATTGAAGTGATACACTTAAATTAGTATATATATATGATGTATATTTATAATTAAACCTCGAGTGAGATTCATAAATTGTTTTAGAAACTATACTCATTAAATAAAATGATAGTAGAATTGTGTTGATGCATTACAGATGTTGTCTGCTAAAGGACTGCTTACCTTGCTGTACTATCTCATTACTAAAAGTTAAAAATCTTTTGCGTGCATCCATCACAACATTAGATGACCATCAGAAGTCAAGTACCAGCCAACCATAGAAATTCTATAGCAAATTATCCAGCACTGGCACGATTCTTGTTTTGTCCTTATAATGACTTATTATTTAGCCAGCAATGGCTCGGAATCAACCTGTTCAGAGATAACTTTTCAATTAGCTCCAGGTTATTTGGACAAATAATTGCATGGAACTCGTAAACTGCTGAGAAATCTTTATATGGTCAACCCTCTTCAATGGTAACGTGGCCCCAACATTAGTTGGCTAAAAATAAATCTCAAATGGCAAAATTGCTAGAAGAACTTCAGATTTTACATAACAAGTCATCTATCATCCATTCAGAACGGGTCCTTTTATAAAAGGCTTTTATCTTAGCACAACCACAATGCAATGAGACTCCATAGACAGTTGTCCATCAAAGATCAGTTGGTAGAATACCTTCATGTCGCAAAACTACAATAACTATCAACTATACCCCAATGCTATCAATAGCTTGACGTTAATATATATATATATATTTTTAAATTTATTCACTGGCTCTCCTCTCCACCAAATAACTAAATTTAGACCAACACAATTCGCTGGAAACTTTAACCTGGCAGCCACAAAAAATAGCACTTCGTAAATAAAACAATAGTTGTATTAGGTAGGGGCTAATGATCCCATTGGTCGACGCTTCTTAAAACTATAATAATAATAATAATAATAATAAATAATAATGCTTTTTTTGTGAAAAATAGGTGGGTATACTGTTTTTTTAAATAATGTGTTTTAACGCTGTTCTTAGCTTCAAAATCATTTAATATCCAAACAGTAAGGTCAAAGCCGAGATGTTTTTAAATTTTGGAATACAGTAAGTTAGGACTTTGTTACAGGTGGAGATATTTGCAAAAAAGATTTACAATACTTAAATTAAAAATATTTATAATAAACTCCAAATCCGAGTCATGTCTGCAGAAGGTTGAATGGCTCTATTTCTCTCTTTAATATGTGTGTCAAGAGCCGAGTGATATCCCAAAAGTATCCAAGATTCAACCAATTTTGTTGGATATAACTGACGTAGAGGTGGCCCAACAATCTTTATGACCATCACTGATGATATTGTATTGCTCAACAACGAAGATCTCAAAGGGGTTACTATAAGATTTATTTGTGAAAAACCTCGTTCACATTCACTTGAAGATATTTTAATGATACCGAGTTTGGAACTTGAGGTAGGGAAGAACTAGGCTCGTTTCAACTACAAGTTCTTGATATGAACCTCTGGACTCAAAGAAATAATAAAACGTTGTTGATGAAGAATTATGTTCTTGCACTTATATTAAATAATAACAAAAGTATATTACAAGTTCTTGGTTCAAATGAAGGGTAATCCAGCCTATGCTGCTGTGTACATACATTCAGTATGATAGTTATTACAGAAGAGCCCCAATTTGCAGATATCAGGGGTTTATATATCTCCCCTGTTTATCTGTGGAAGTTTCTAGCTACGCAGTACAAATTGTTCAACCAACATTTCGTGGAGGAACATGGGACTGTGGCTATTTCCACTGTTTGCTCACTTTGTAAAAAGACTAGAAATATCAAATCTGGCTGAGGAATTGCGCAGAAAGCAATTCTATCACGCAGTTCCCAAATGACTATAATCTGTATGACTTAAGCTTTATTTCAAATATATATTCTAACACAACTTAGTTACACCTTTCTGGTATTGCATTACTATTACAATAAGAATAACATTAACATATTAAATACCTTTATTTACCTGCTGGTATTATGATTATTGCTCTAAGGGGTTATAATAGTTGGCTGATTCCCTAACTATATGACCCCTCCCCCATTTGGATAAGAAAACAATATAGCTTCAAGCTATTTGGTTTTCGTGGTTGTCTTTTCTTCCAAAATTTTACCTTTAGGAGTGCAAATCTAAGCCTTCCTCTTCTAAATCTAAGCTAAGTTTAGGTCTTCTCTGAGACCTTGCAAATGGGTGTGTGTAAATACTTTCCCTTGATCCATGAATGTTATTCACAACCATTGGTTTAAAACAAATTCTTACAGCAATCATCATCTGCCCACCATCTTTTACAAATATTGAAATTACCACATCTTTTACAACATTTATATATTATTAACATTGCTACCAAACTTACTATTGCTATCATTACTTAAGTAAATGTAGATAATTTTGATATTTTTTACTGAATGGTTAATTTTCCATTCTTCCTACTCTAACATTTTTTCTACCTCGTCCATTTTATGACTTGCATAGCGTAAGTCGTCTACCTGGTTGACTAAATGTTTAGGGGTTAAGTCTAACTCTATTGTATTTAAATTCAATTGTTCTCCTTCCATCAAACAACAATCATTATCTAAGTTAATTGTGTATATAACATCTTTATTCGTTTCATTAACTGTATTTAAAGATTGCGTTTGAAGCAATATATAAGAACCGTAACCTTTACATTTTGAGTAAAACTTTAATTACCCAGTACCATCTAGGTAACATCATAAGGTTATTGTCCTTCACTTTTAACCTTTATACATATGGAACACAGAAAATCCATTCATTATATTTTAAGGGTATCTATAATGGTATTTACAATTCTACAATTTTCTTATCACAATCCTTAGGTATTGTTTGCGTATAACTAATAATTTTAGTTTTAAATTCTTGATGAAGATGAGTACTTAACAATGGAAACGACTATTTACAAATATACCATTTGTTTTATATTTGTTTACATTGGTCAAAATTACATTGACTAATTTTAGCATAGTATAATTTGCTCATTTCTTATAATAAAATTTATTTTCTGGTTGTACAAAAATAAACTTATTTTTTGAATTTGAAAGTCTTACACTCTATACACAATATATTTATAATGTTCTGTTAAAGATAATACAATTATATAAGTCAATAAATTAGCATTTACACATACTTCTAATCTTAAAATGTTCAATAAGTTATGTCAGTAATGGCTGCATTACACCGGAGGTAACATTGTTGAAAACCCATGTAATTAACAATGTTTTTAACAAATGTTAAAAATGGGCCCATAAAATGTTATTAACTTTTGTTATCGATGGTTGTTGATAACATTTGTTATTGACATTGTTAAAAGACACTAAACATATTAACAACATTTTCCTATTAACTTTAGTCAGTGAAATTTGCTTTCAACATATGTTTTTTTCTATTAACATGTCTATTTCATTGTTGCTAGCTTTGTTAGTACCATAAATGTTGCGACCGCTCTTGAGGCGGTCCTGATAAAAGAACCAGAACCAGAATTTTAGTAAAGACGACTTGGCAGATGAAGCAGCTGTACAAATGATTGGTGAGGTGACAGGGACTGAAAAAACTCCTCACACATGTGATGTGAAGAAGTTATTCAAGTCACCTACCAAAAGGAAGCGCACATACAGTTCTAAGAATATGTCCCCTTGTGATGATAATTTACGAAACAATAACATTACGCTGTCAAAACTGTCACCGGTAGCTAAAAAGCGTAGGGTAAGAGCAAATCTTTCGGGGACTGAAATAGCTTTTCTGTATTTAGTGTCTTGCCATGAAATTTTTGGACCTATAAGGCTCACAAGTTACTCAAAATCACTTCTTAACACTCGTACAAAACCTTTTGTAACATTAGCACTACTAGAAAATGCTACATTAGTTCTACCCACCCCAAACAGTACAATACTCATAGACACCCTGCAATTTCATGGATTTACAAACTTACTATGTCTACAATATGTGTTTTACTCACTCTTGTATCATCTGGCTTAGCATGCGTTCCATGACCAACCTGTTCACTCCGATGTCTATAATGAAAGAAAGCCATAATGAGTTATGAGAGATGTAGCAAGAAGATATTTTGATAGGGGGATCCAGAAATGCGATGATTGGTCCAGCTAGCCGACAGATGGACCACTCACAATCTTTAAATGCCTACCCGCCAGGTGTCCAGTCTACGTGACTTGGTGAACGTTCCGGGGTTTAAAGGCCAACTCCTCTGGTGTCCGGCCTACGTGACCTGGTAACGTGCCAAGTTTTAACTGCCACTAATCTGATGTCCGGCCTATGAGACTTGGGCTCGTTCCATGTTTGTCAGCTGCTAACAAGAGAGTCATGCTGTTAGCACCTGCTGGCGATGTGGCGTTGTAATTTTAATATGAAAGTCTCCCACCTCTTTATCCATCAACTAGACCAATATAATGATAGCGCTCAGCTAGCATAATTGACTATTATATCCAACACAACCCTTAAAAGTCCTGGTATGGACTTGGACAAAATCGCTCCATGATGGCAATATATAAAATTTATATATTTTATTTATTATTTAAAAATTTAAAAGAGCTTTAATGAGTTTGAGTAGTTGAACACTTAGCGTGATTATGTGATTGAAATCATCCAGTGTAGGCGTCTGAAAATTCTCACTAGAATATTTATTTTTGAAAGTAAATTTGTTTTATGGAACACTTAATGTTTCCTTTTGACGCTTGGACGCTAGTCTCTTTGTAATTTTCAGGGATATTAATAGGAAGTCACTTTTTGATTCTTTTTCTAGCTTGGAATATTTAGTTTGAATATAAATTGTTATTGCACTTGTGGCTACCAATAATTGTTTAAACTTCAAAATGTGATAATGTTTCTTTTATAGGTAATATTTTGTAGACGTATTTTCTTGGAATAAATTATTAAAGTAATTCATTTTTGTAAGTTTATAAGTTATAGTTTTAACAATTACCGATGCATTTACTGATACATTACAAGTATTCTATTGTAATATTGTTTTGTTTTCTATTAACATATTAAATATTAACATGTCGGAATCTTCCCAATTACTTCAAAGGTGGTGGGAGTAATAGTCCCACAGAAGTTTGAGTTATGTCGGGAAATCAAACATTTGTGTAAATTTTAAATATCATAATTGATATTTAAATTTAATCTTAAAACTTAAATTCGTTTAGTCTGAATTCACAAAGATGATTCAGGCGAGTTTTGAACCATTAAATGGAGGCTCTTTAAGCTCTTAAGTATAATATTAATGATTTTGTTTATTAATGGGTCTCTTATAGACTAATTTATATTGAGATTGTGAAATATTATCCTCAAATGTACTGCGCAAGTGTAGTCTCTGCCATATTTATATGTTTTTCAACACTTTTCAGTTTTCCTTGTGAGGCCATTTATCTATTTGTTTACCTCTGTTGTTTTACCTTGAGTAAATCATTCAAAATTTCTTAAACTTGCAAATTTTCCAATTTTTTTGATATAATAAATTTCTTAGATTCCACCCACCCTCTTTTAAGCTATTATAGCCTCTAGCTATTAGACTTGGAGGTGGAGAATGGTACACTTTGAAACTGTCAATACTTAATAAATCACCAATTTCAAGTTTTCTTTCGTCCTTTTTCAAGTCCCTTATGATATAGTTTCCACTTTGCTGGTCCTTACTTTGAAGATTTGGACGAACCCACATCCTTTTCCTGTCTTCCTACACAAGCTACAACAATAGTCACCTCTTCTTGTGACTCAAACTGGAGGAGCTGCCAATAACATATTTTTACCGAAAATTCTCTCGGCTATTAACGTGTTAATATACATATTTCAATAACTTTGCTATCCACTTTTAATTTTGACGTTTCAAAGTTTTCATGACATGCTACCAACATTTTTGTCAAAAATATCGTTATAAACATTTACCAAAACAGTTAAAAAATGTTTCAGTAACATTTGTTTTTTAAAATTTTGCTACTAACAATGTCTTTGCCACTTCCTCGGTATATAGCCACCTTTTAGACATACTCAAAGGAATGGGTAAGGATGACTCTTGAGATAAATGAGTTTAAGTCATTTAAAATACTCCATAATTTGATTAGGCTTAGTTACGTGAGGTTGTAGAATGCCTTTTTCTGCATTCAAAGGGGTGTAAATAAAAATTTTATATTGTTGCTTAACCCCAACCAAAAGGTAAAAGGCAACAAACTCAAAATATCAACTCTGGCTAAGTAAGTGCGTAGAAAGCAATTCTATCACGCAGTTCCTAAATGGCAATAGTCTGTATGACTTGAGCTTCACTTTAAATATATATTCTAACACAACTTAGTTACACCTTTCTGGTATTGCATTACTATTACAATGAGAATAACATTAACATATTAAATACCTTTATTTAACTGCTGGTATTATGATTATTGCTCTAATGGTTTATTATAGTTGGCTGGTCCCCTAGCTATATGATAGAGGTTGTGTATCAATTGACGTAATCAATCTGGAATTATTTTCCTCTAGGTATTCTCGGAAACTTTTTTTCACCTCTGTTTCCCTCAAGTGAAGTCACTTACAAAATTTCTTATTTCAACTTCCCTAAATGTCAAATTATTTTGTGTTTCTTCTGGCCACTGCTTCAGATCTATCACTGGGGTACATCTAGGTAAATAAGCTTCTTCATCGTAAAGTAATTGATTTTTTAGTAAAATTCTCAAGTTCTCATAAAATGAAACAGGAGAGATTAGTGGGTCTTCCTTTCTATCTTTTTAGATAAAGAAATCCCTTGGAAAATGAGAGAATTGGCAGAAATAGTGGCTTCTTCATAAGTTAATCACACACCATCCAAGGCCTAAAATAAACTCTAATATTGTGATTTTCTTCAATAATCCTTCATTTCTGTCTTTGGAACAATCCTTATTAGCGTTTTAAAATGTCTCTCCAATGCTTTTTAATCCTGCCAAACTGCAAACATTGCATGAAAACTTGATGCTACCCAACGAGAGCCTAAAATTTGTATAATTTTCATTAGTTGCATATCTAGTGAATTGGCACTTACTTACAACTCTAGACTATTTTTTGATGATGCACAGTAAAGAATATATAACTTGTCAATAAATTATTTTAATCTGTTTATTCCAGAAACTGTCTTAACAGTATCATGGACAGATAATTCCAGTCTATGATTTGCACAGTGTCATACAATTATTGAGGGAAATTTATATTTCAATAATTTCTTAACTCCACCTCGAGATACAAACATTATCGCCACACCACCACACGCAACAGAAACTAAATAATAATTGAGGTATTCCTCTATCAATTTGATAGGTGATAGGTGTCATATGAAGCAGAGAAAATCCCAGTCACAATCAAATCATTTAATCCTATCAAGTCAATAAATAAATTAACTGAAGAAATCATTGCACGAACACACAAGATTAATATAGATTTCTGACTAATGGTTGTTGCCTTGTCAATAATTAATTTTATTTTTGATTTGGAGTTTACAATTTTGTTGACCAAGCTAGTTTTCATTTTCTTGCTAATGTGATTGATAATGTTAAAACAAGCCTTTATAGAGTGAAGTATTCGTCCCCTATCAACACCAGTAAGTTCTTGTAGTGTAGGTCAATTTCCATTTCAAAATTACTGAATGGTTGGTTTATTTTTGAAATTTATAAGCGGTGCGAAATATGATGGCAGTTGTCTCTTTTTGGCATGAAAGGAATTTCAGGAACCCCTTCTCAAGTGCTTCTTTATTTGCTTCTTTCAATGTTTTCAGACAAGTTTTGTGACAAGTACTTTCTTTGTCTTTAAATATTTTGACTCTTAAAGATGTTAGCTGTTGTTCTGGGGCTGTACCAAAATGAAAAAATTCACAATTGGCCCATTCTTTTGATATCTTCATTTCCATTCTTGCCTTTGTCACAAGAGTTTGAACTTTTGGCAAGCGCTACAACCAATATTCCCGTCTTGTACACAATAGAACCAAAAAAATGTTTCTACAGAAATCATTCTTTGGTTCTAAGGTCCATCAGGAAGGTGACATTTGCTCCAGTTGTTCCTTTTCCTTATTAGAAATTGAGAATGGAACAGCTGTCGATTCAGATGAATTACTTATTTCTTCTGGGTGCTCAAATTTATTTCTTTTAGGCATTGAGACTGAGAATAATGCGTTATTTTCTTCGTTTTATAAAGAAATATATCTATGCGTTTTGCTATATAATTACTAAATATACCCGATTTGTATGTTAAATTAGCAGATTAATTTGAACTTAAATCACAAATCACAGTAAAGCTACACTAACAGCTGAATACGCCTTGTTTATTTGATGACGGCAGCACAGCCATAGATAATAATGGTGAGCATAACTGCTGGCCATTAGTGATGGGCACAATCGGGACCCATTCTAAAAATCAATCGATTGCTCATAATCGATCATTCGATTGTTTGGACTAGTGATCGAATCGTTCATATTCTGTGATATTGCATTATTTTTGACATTACATCTCTTTACTCTTTCATTTGTTTGGAAAATCTTTTTTCATTTGAAATATATATAATAATAAAATAACCAAGATTTAAAAAAGATGAATATACGGCGTATATCCACGTGTACTCAGAAATAAAGAACTGAATAACAATAATTATAACAATAATAATAATAGTAATAATACCTTATTAACAATAATTAATAATGATTATTGTTATTATTAAAGGAAAATTAGATTAAAATATTATAACTTTTAATAATAGTAATATTAATATTTGTTAGTATTAATAATCATCACAAGACAAGTAAGGCATGGCCACATCTACCTATGCGCAGACGGCACAACAATACTGACTATTCACGAAAACCTCCAAACCGATTAATACAACCTCCAAAAAAACTACAAGGAGATACAAAAATGAGCTCATGACCAATTTTTAAAATAAATTAATGGAAAACTAAAGTTATATGTATTTTTTCTCCTAAAATGTACCATTCAAGAGTCAATACTACACATCACAACTATAATTGTTTACGCAACTTGACACAAACAAGATGTGACTTTGACGAGAAACTGGAAGTAACAGATAGTCATATTTACCTTGAACTAATCATCGACAAATATTATAAATGGGACAGACACATGCAACAATTTGACAACAAACTAAAAGGATTGACATATTTTGTTTACTGTTTATCATCCTGGATATCAAAACGGTAGTAATCCATAGTAATCAAATGAAGCGTTCGTTTGTTTGTCTGTCTGTCATGGGTATTGCGCAATATACACCGCACGTAAAGGTCAGTAATTTTAAAAATAGTAGCACCTGTGCACAATCATGTAATTTTAAATTTTTGATTAGATTTTTTTCAATTTATAAAAAACTAAGTCGGAGAAACTAGATTGACGAGATTTTCTTTTTACTGAAACAGAGAAAAGCATTACTAGGAGTATTCTGCTAGTAATATATAAATCATTAGGTCAATCAATAATATCGTATGTAATTAAATCTGGGGGGAACGACAGAATGTTATAAAATCAAAAGTTTACATTTGCAACAACAACAACAACAACAAATTCCAGAAAAGTACCCTGATCATTGTTTTAGATTCTCCCGTTCTCGCTGCATGTCCTACCCACCATAATCTGCAAGACTTGATTATCTTAACAATGTCTTGTGATTTGTACAGGGTATGTAACTCATCACTATGTAATCCTATCCACTCCCCGGTAGCCTCACCGCTTTTTGGACCAAATATATTCCTAAGCAAATGGTTTTTGAACACCCTTAACGACAAAAAAATTGGCTGGTATAAATTAAGAACAATATTATTATGAGAAGAAAAAAATATTGATACCGCCAAAACCCTTCGTTTAGAAAAAATCTTACCAACTATTTCTTGGTTTATTTTCTGATTTTTATTGACGAATTTTGTACTATTTTCTTATAACTTAAACGTGTCTATTTATTAGCTCTGCTTTGAATTTACTCAGAGTACAACTACTGTGTGAGTGTAACTCTTTTTATTTGATACACGGTATTAATTGATATTTAATAATGCCAGGCCCTCCACCGTGGTTCGGATTCCACGTTAAACTATAGGTCCTTCATTTCATCTCACAATCACCCTACCATTACACTTTAGGGTAAGTGCGTATAACCCGAACAGGTAGTAAGACGCGGTGATAATAATAATAATAATAATAATAATAATAATAATAATAATAATAATAATAATGAAATTTAATTCAAACAAGTAGGAATGGAAAGTCTCAAGTTTAAATAAATAATTCCAAATTCCCGTGAATAATGTATACAAACCCACCTTGCATCCATTTGGAGGACACGAACCTCTACCCTCCCTGAGAGTCAATTACATTAATGTTTAGCTATATGGAATAATGGTTGTAGGAATTTCCTTTTTGAAAATATCAAAATATTTCCAGTCAACATTGATTATATTTGATTATCTTATTAGTATTTATTCTTAGGTTCAGGCATATCCCAATTAACAATGACTTGCTTTCCAACGCTTTGTTCATAATACGTTAATTATCTCGGTGCATCCGACATTGCTGCCTCACTGACACGATGACAGTCTTGACTCTGAAGATTAAATATTGACTAAATTAAGAGAAGAGTATAATGAAATCACATACGTAAAGTGTTTATTTTAATTATTAAATGCAAATTGCATATAATATAATGATTACAGTAAAGTACATGCATCATACAAGTGAAAAGGAGCAACTAGTCGCTTTACGACAATGGCCAGGAACTTAATATGTCGTAATAGTGGAGTACACCTGTACTTGATCATATTTATCAAAAGTGACATCTGTAGATCACATAACCTGTCGCATTAATACGTGAAAGTAGATCTAATAGCTCTTATTGGTGGCAGCAAATTTGAATGTAATCCTCCTGCTTCTAATATAACGGGCTGTCTAACTATTTTTCATCACCTCGTCTTACAACCCAGTCGGATCATACACTTTAGTTATCTATTAAGACTTGATAAGCTTCATAATATGACAACATGTAATCTATTCTTGAAAAATATTTCGTTAAATCAAAATTTATAAGGCTGACAAATGAGCAAGTAAGACTAATAATAAAATGATAAGACCAACTGTTAATAGTTTATAACATTATCTTATATTTCTTTATAAAAAATATCCAAGTGATTGGTTTATTCTGACTATAGCTGTCTTAAAGTCATGTGGGACTCTAGAATACTGCTGGTGAGATTGCGCGTGAAATTCTACTGTGGAAGGAGAGAGAGGGCGTGTTTTTTACTGTATTGGGTGTAGGAAGAAAAAGTGGAACATATTGTCTTTCCTCCATTTTTAATTTTGAGAATTTCTTCGCTATTATCATTGCAAAAATATACTATAATAATCCCACATTTCTTCCATTCTCTCTGCATATAAAACTAACTAAATGGTATGGAAATATTATTGGACACAGAGTAAGTCCTTGAATTACGAATTAAATTCGTTGAGAAGTATTACGCGCAAGATGCAAAACCTTATGAGTAGAATATTTCTTAAATAAGATGTATTTTTCACATTTTTGTTTGTATGGAAGGCAAATTAAAGCTAAACAGATTCTACTAAAAATAAAACTTGTGATATAGCTATTAACTGCGCGTCAGCTTATTGGGAACGCCATCAATTATGCTTAAAGTTGAATTTGATAGTCATAAGTCTATGTTCCAAACTGCATATCTATGAATCCACGTAGCTCTAATATGTGTAAGTCTAGGTATTGCTGCATATAGAGACCACGAACACACTCACTATTCCTCTAAAGAGCTGTTTCTACACCCAATATCATTTCTGAGGGAACTGCAGGTCAAATCTCTTGGCTCTCTGTTATATTGGGAGGTGGTGTGCTGGGGTAAGAAGGAGTTACTGGCAACCTCGACTAACCAGCGTTGCCAAACTCGTCATACTTGAGGAGAGATTGACTAAATAAAAATGAGAAAATGAAAACGCTCTTTACCAATAAGCAGTTCCATCAGCGAATATATCAATTGTAGTCCTCTTATAATTTTTCCGCGCATTCGCACGTCATGTTAATGATCACTGCGCAACCCTACACGTTCCTGATCTAATATCACATCGACCAATGTTTGTCCACCAGAACTTTGTGACCCGATGTTTTGAAGTTAAAACAACAAGAATTGCTCCAAAATAACGAGAAACGGGATAGACGCGAGCTCGACTCTTCCTTTCTTTGATCTTTTTTTAAATTCTCTTTATTCCTTCTGTCATATTCCTGACTCAACAGAACTGATTCCTCATTCAAGTGATGATGCAAGGCTTCAGTGAACCACACGGGGGAAGATCTCTCGCATTCTGCCGCCCTGAAGCCAGACACCGTCTCGCACCACTTCACACCATTTCTCCCGCGACCCTTATCGAGGGGAGGATTTTATACGTCATTAGATCAAACCCACTCTACCTTTCCCCCTAACACGCTTTCATCCCCGTGACAAGGGCGCCTCCATCAGGAGCATTATCGATGGATGACGGGTTCCCATCTTTTCTGTCGTTGTGCAATCTGCTCCTCCCTGGGGTTTGACAAGAGGGTGGAAATATTTCTTGCATGTGGATGATACGTGAGAGGGGGTAGAGGGTTGTTAAACTCAGGTGTAGCAGGGTTCTATGGCATTTGGCAGTTTTATGAATGTTAAAGGTAGTCATTACTCGCCGAGAGATCGTGTTGCCTATTTTATAGGTTAGATTAAATACACTTTAAGATGGAGATGTAGGGGACATTATGAAAGTTCAGTGTTTTTGAAATTTTTATATCAAAACCTTTTTTAGCTAAAATAAATAAAATATTGCTCCAGTGGCAAGGTATTTTTTTTCACACGATAATATCTAAATTTGTTGAATATCTGTCATAAGCATAGCGGCATTAGACAAGGAACTTTTTGAATGATGAGAAAAAGTTGCCGTTACATTGCAGGATACCCTCGACAGATATTTACAACTGTTTGTATATCATGCGAAGAAAATTAAACTAAATTCTTGTACTGGAGCAATATTATATTTGTTTTACACAAAGAAATGTTTTGCTATACAATTTGCTAAATAACTGGCCCTTTCTCACACCTCCTTCCCCCTCACCTTAACTGAGAAGATAAGTCATAAACAATTAATTATTTAAATAAATAAGCCATAATTTTACAGTCCAAGATTTTTATAAATACATTTTTACTGTTTTATATTTGTTTGTATTCCACCGTATTTTAATAACTTTTCGGGCTATTATATATACATTAATTACGATAGTAGAGTAGGAGTGGGTAAGGTAGAATTTTAGAGGAAATGTTCTAGTATTTTTGGGGAGAAGGATAGGGAAATATATGTATTTTTTAATCTAACTTAAATTCACCCGCCCGGGATTCGATCCCCAATATACCTGTTACCAAAAATCAATTCTAACACAAGTCATACGTCAGTCTAATTTTTCAAATCTTAGAAAATAGAAGATATCTAGACTATGATATTTTTTCAAAGGTTTAGCTCTTAGAACATAAAATACTAACTAAAAACTATACATAAAGTTTATTTAGTTGTAATAAATTAATATTATTCAATACATATTTATTAGAACTGTTAATGCTATAATATAATTGACATTCAGCCCTGGACAATCGCCATGTATAAACTAGTGTTGGACCCTTTTTTGAATACAACTATTTTTTAAATTAATATTATTATCTACATTGTTATTGAAATAATATATATGATAGGTATGAATGTTAAATTATAGAAAGTGCACTCAAAATGGCATAGAAAAAGGAAGAGCAAAACAGGTAAAATAATTATTAGGATGTTACGAAACGTGGGGCAGACACGCAGGTACACTGTCAGGTTGGCTATAGGGGGCCACTGTCAGGTTGGCAGTGAGTGTTTGAGAGCAGTTAGGGGCTGTGTAAGGATGAAAGGGAAGTAACGTGAGACTGACATTCGGAATGGGCGGTTATAGATGTATATCAGTTTGGGCGAGACATCCCCCCATGTTGGCGGTGGTCAGTGTTTAACTGGTTTAAGATGTAACATGGCCTTCTTTTAAGTTCTTTATAATAACAGTATTCTTTGTGAGGGAAATGGTAGAAAATATCTCAGGATCATCCACGCTAGTTTAAAAAAAAAATTATTAATGAGACAAAGCACAAGCGACATAGCGGCGGTATTTCAGTTCTAGCCAAACCCGAAAAGGGTTGATTTATAAAGGGAGGAAATGTGGAAATAAGCAGGCTTTGAAGATAATTTTATATATATTAAGGTAAGATAGATGGAAACTCTAATTAAGGTAAATATATGTGTTGTTGTAATATAAAATCAGGCACCACACAAACTCATCGACATGCTGTAAAAAAATATTTAAATGTTAGGTGGGTCAAGTCATCGACACGACTTGGGACAACTCGTCGACAAGCTCTAATATAGGAGGTTAAAGTCATCGACACGATAATAATACACCCTATCAATAACTATTTTATAATATAATATAAAATAATATATAAATAAAGCAAAGAGATTGTGTGTAATGGGCAGTGCGCGATGGTTATCACACGCAGGGGTCTGACATTTTCAAAAAGCACCTCTTGTTCATGTACATGTGCAACTCTTAGCTGGAATTTTAAAATTTGAATTATATATGTTTTAAATTAACTAAAAGCTAGTTGGGGCAGTATAAATTATACACAATTCTTAGCCATTAAGAAGACAATAATTCAAATTGGTTGTCAAGGTATATACATATTTTACTATACATATAAAATTATATTAAAACTCACCTATTAGGCAACTTACACCAGTGATCTCGAGGTAGTTTCTCCCATACTATCGAAAAACTCATTAAGTTTTAAAATTATGAAACAACCCTTTTTATTTTCAATGTGTTCATTACCTCTTATTTTGTACCAATCAGAATCCATAAGAGATGGTGAGTTCATAAAATATAATATATCTTATAAATAAAAATGAATGTCTAAATGTGTTGCTAACCTCAAAACTCGAAAACGGCTGGACCAATTCAGCTATTTTTTTCTCTCTGGTATTCGTTGAAGTCCAAGGAAGGTTCTTATGAAGAGAAAAATTGGAAAAATTGCACTAAAAAATGTAAAAACCACATTTTTCTTTTTCCCATTCAAACTGTTCCTAGCTGTCGTGTCTAGGGATGGCGAACTGAGATAGATTAATCGAAGAATCGATTTTTTTGGTTCGTGAAGATCGATTTGAGCAATGAATCGGTTAAGTGAATCGATCTCAGACACCCTAAAATCGACTTTCAATTCATTTACTTACTGTTTCGTTTTATTCAAATAAAACAAAAGAGTACAAAACCATAATATATAGAAAAAAACATTTGAAATTTAATTAGTAACTTTGAATGAATCCGAAGATTTGACACTTTCTCTTTATGAACGTAACCATAAAATTATTATTAACTACTTGAATGCATACGTAGATTTGACACTTTCTCAATCTACGATATACAATTTGACTTTGACAGCTTTTCAGTATATTCTCAATTAGTGCATGTTATTTTCTTTGTTGTGTTTAATATTCGCTTCTCAATCGACACATTTACTTATTGTTTCGTTTTATTCAAATAAAACAAAAGAGTACCAAACCATAATATAAAGAAAAAACAATAGAAATTTAATTAGTAACTTTATAATTAAGAACTTAACATTAAAATTAATATACTAATATACTAATATATTAATATACAATCAAAACCGATTTGTTGGTGCGATGATTTTGTTAGTAGGAGATTTTCGTCAAACATTTCCAGTGATTCCACGGTCAACGCCAGCTGATGAACTTAATACATGTATAAAGTCCTCCGTTTTGTGGAAACACGTAAAAATACTAAATTTAAGCAAGAATATGCGTGTCGAGTTGCAAAATGATTGATCTGGAGAAAATAATTTCAAAACAACTCATTGACATAAGTAATGGCAACTTCGCTTTAGACTCTTTCACTGGCTGCGTTACATTTCATGACAATTTTAGTCAGTTTACTGATTCAAAAACCGAACTCATTCAAAAGATGTTCCCAAACGTTGCTCAAAATTACAGAGATCATATTTGGTTGAGTGAACGAGCTATATTGGTTCCCAAAAACATGGATGTATATGAATTAAATTTCAAAATTCAAAATGAAATTGCCGGTGAATTGAGGACATACAAATCAGTTGATTCCAGCTACTAACCAAGATGATGTCAACTATCCACCCGAATTTTTGAACTCGCTGGATTTTCCAGGATTTCCGCCTCACAATCTTCAATTAAAGATCGGATCGGTGATCATAATGTTGCGAAATATCAACCAACCGCGTCTTTGTAACGGCACACGGCTAGCGGTGAAAAAATTACTAAACAACGTGATCGAAGCAATCATTGCAAAGGGAAAGTATAAAGGAGAAGAAGTTTTGATACCACGCATCCCAATGATTCCGACTGACATACCATTTGAATTTAAACGACTGCAGATTTCCAGTGCGGCTTGCTTTCGCTATGACCATAAATAAATTCCAGGGCCAGTCGTTGAGTGTTTGCGGCATTAATCTTGAAAACCCAAGTTTCTCGCATGGCCAGTTGTATGTTGCCTGTTCCCGTTTTGGGAAACCATCAACTTTGTTTGTTTACGCGCCAGGTAATAAAACAAAAAATATCGTGTACCATAAAGCATTAAAATGAAAATATCATTTAACACAATATTACTAAAGTAGTGTACGAAATAGAAAACTGAATTTTGTAAGTAGTTGTTGTTTATGATTATGACATTAAAAATAGATAGAAAAGTATATTAACATTATGCAAATTTATTGTTTATTCCACGGTAATTATTTGATAGTAAATAAATAAAGTGATCACTCTGAAATACGTTTGTATTCAAATTTTTGTTTAAATTACACATTTGTGACTGTATACTATCACAAATTTATCTGTTCTGGTAACAATTACTGAAAACTAAAGATGTCATCACGATATGTGAACTTTATAAGCGACGCCATCATCAGAACTTGACCAGAAAAGATAAGTTTGTGGGACTGCCACAGTCCAATAGCTTTTGACAGAACGACGTCTGTCGGGTGAGCTAGTACTAAAATAAAAGCCTTTATATAAAATCTTAAAATCAAGATTGCGTGTCAATTAGCTGTGTGATTCAAATAAAACATTATTAAGTCAATTATAAGTAATTTAAAAATATATAAATATGAATCTAAGTTTGAGCTACAATACATATTCAACTGACTTTGCGCTGGTAAAATGGGGTTTTAAGGATTCCCAAAATTAAATATTAATTTACTTCTCAGAAGATTCAGTTCTGCCCGGTGGCTATAAGAACCACCTCAATCTTCCATTAAGGTCTTATCTTTAAATTTAAAAATGAGGCGGTAAGTGGGGAAGGGAATTACTCTAAAGAGGTCTGCGAGTTAGGGGGATAAAGTGACAAATAACTATAGTAATAACTATAGTATATCCCTATTAAGACAGAATGACGTTTTGTGCACAATTATTAGCTGTGAGGCCATTCTAAAATGGTCAAAAAAGACCTTTTAAATGGACTTTTTATACAAATATCATTTAATATTTCAACCATGTTCAGTATTAGTAACGTCTATAAATTTTCAGCTCCATTGATGTCAGAAGGGAGCGCAAGTAACTTTACAGTTTTTGTATCGTTACATTTTTTTGGACAAAATAAATCAAATATTTCTCCAGTATCAACATAAAGTTTAATTTTCTGCACATGATAATATCAACAGATCATCAATATCTGTCAAAGTTGTCCTGAAATTGGGTCAAAACATTTTCTCTTTATTTAAAAAGTTTTGATAAAATTCCACGACACCCTTGACAGATCTGTTGATAATATCATGAGCAGAAAACTAAACTCCATGTTGCCACTGGAGAAATATTTGATTTATTTTGGCCAAAATATTACAATTCTATAAAAACTGTAAAAATACTTGCGCTCCCTCCAACCCCAACTTAATCAGAAATTATCCACGTGTAATAGTTTTAGTGTAATGTTACTATTTCTAGCCGATTGTATCACAGAGCGTATCGTCATGTGATGCATGCTCTTAAAGTAAAAATACAGAGGGGAATTGTTGTCAGAGAGGTAACAATCGTCGTTGCAGATGGAAGCTACTAATTTTATTCCACCAATATATATTCCGTGCATTGGCGTCTAAGGGCCGGTTTCATGGTAAGACCTAACACATATCAAGTACAGTGTGTACTAAATACTAAACTGAATATGAAACTGGTCCATTCCATTCTTGTCTAAGTTGTGATGTTATTTTTGATAGAAGAATTACTTAAAATATAAATTTAATAGTCGGTTGACTCAGTCTTTGAAATACGTAATAACGTTGACATCTTTAATACTTTTTTACTTTCTCACTATCTTAGAGATAGAGAAATTATTGTGATAGTAAAAAAAATTAACTTGAGATTTTCTTGAATGTCGACGATTCATGTCCCTCCGAATCTGAAAAAGTGGTTTTTGAATTTCCGTCTGTCTATCTGAACCTCCAATTAGAGAATAAACTATTTTACCGATAGGGCTAAAACTTGGTATCTTGGTATCTGGTAGGGTTGCCCCAAAGGGTTTTTGGAATTGGATATCTAACCCTATAATTGGGGGTAGTTTACTGAAGGGCAAAGTGAAACAGTCGATTTTCTTAAAATCGGCTATAACGATTTTGATTAAAATTCTTATCTACGCGTTGATTAAGATTATAAATAACCTGGCTATCTTCATTTCCCCATGAAAATGATTTTAGTACACTTTACAGAAGCAGAAACTTACGTATCTTTGCAACTATTTGAGATACTAAATAACTTTTCATTGCAAAATTGTAGTACTATTAAAAATAAAATACTCTTATATGAAATATAGTTTTATAAAACCATCAGTTTCTGAGATATTGGAAAATATATTAATACAATTTTGTGAGCTTTAGTTGTAAAAAGGGACTACTTAAGTTTTAACGCAATAATTCTCCAATGCCATAGAGTAATTAAATATAAGTAAGTCTCTCAAAATGTTTGTTATTTTTCCTTAAATCTCTTTGGAGAAATGTTTGTACAACAATGATCTATCTCTAGCATTTTAGATTCAGTAATCAATATTTACCTATTTTATTGGTCAAAATTTATAAATGAGGAATTTAATAGCAATGTGATGGCATGAAGATTTGTAACACCTAATAAAATGTAGAAAATGTTAACCTGAAGTTGAAATTTTAATACGAAGTGTTGACCCTTGTGGACCCAATATTGAAATTTGTTATCGGTCCAAACATACAAATGAGGACATTAATTCTTTAAAAATAAGATTTTAAATCAGGACTCAAGAAATAATGTACATAAATATAGTCCAATTTATGCTTGGGTTTGCTAGTATACATTATTTCGTTTCCCATAATATATTACGAGCTTTGAGTAAATATATCCATTTTTAAACAATAGAGCAAGAAATTATGTGTGGAGTTCCATAGTATTTTTTAAAATTTAAATCATACACCTTAAGTTTCGAATATTAATTAATTATTTACAGTTAAAAAATATATATATATATATAATCTACTGACCTTTATTTCACTATATTAAATTTTCTCTCTTTATTTTGATTCATAAACTGCCAACCCAACAAGTTGTTTATTTAGGTAATTTTAACGCTATCTGATTTAAAGAGAGGTTTATTTCGGAATTGTTATGATCTTTATTTTATGTTCTTGGACGCTTATAACATCTACAATAGCCCCATGGCTTCTTTGGTGCTGACTGACAGCTGACAGCTTTGAAAAGTTACCAGACCAAATTACGTATCCCTACGCCGAACCATATGATTTTCAAAAATATGAGTTTAGCAGCTTTCACTTCTGACAGTCAAAATTTAGGTATATACCTAAATTTTGACTGTCAGAAGTCAGCTGTGAGATGTCAGTCAGCACCAAAAATGCCATGGGGCTACTGTAGCTGTCATTTGATGATTGGATTTTGGTGCTAAATTTAAATTTATTTTAAAGATGATTTATGTTTATTTGTCAAATTATAGTATTAAGTTATTTCTATAATAATACTTTCCCTCTCTAAAGAGTGAAGGCTTTTTTTTTGTTATAAATCTCGACTAGTTTTATCCTAGGCTGGAAATTATTTAAAAAAGAAAGAAAATTTTGGTGGATTGTTAAAGTTTTTGTTTTGTTGACCCGGAAAAAAAAAGTAAAAAAAAAAAGAAGTACCAAACTCACGCCGTCCTTTAATATTAAATTTTATATAGAGAATTATCACTTTCGGCACTAAGCACTGCGTCAAAAGCAAGGGCTGACCTTCAAGCAAGGATAGACGTGAGTTTTCATGGAGATATTATACAATATAAGCCACTAAAAAGATAAACAATAGAATTGCTATAAGAGATCATTATTTTACATTATTGTGTGAGACCAAATTCATCAGATCATCATCCTGTTGCTAGGAGTTTAAATTACATTTTTGAAGAACTCAATATTTTAACATGATGTACAGATATTTCAAACCTGGTGTTACTTCATCTAAAAGACTATTTAGGTACCATAATTAGTAGCTATTATTTTGTCATCACAATTCAAGTGAGAATATTACTTATTTTAAAAGTACTGCCCCAACAATACTTTTATTAATTTTGTAACATTGGAGGCATGCATTATCAGGCAAGGTTAATTTAAAGATTTGTTTTTTCTCTTCAACACTAATTACAAATACACTATACATTTCTTTGTGTAATTTATTTATAATATTAATGTACATTCCATTTATAAATAGTTTCAGTATGTTGGATGTTCATGTCAAGAATAATAATTTGCTCCAGGAAAATATACAGTCCATTATTGTAAGTGTTCAACTTCATTTAAAATTTTAGTTAAATTCCAGGGGTCTTGAGAGAAGGTTTTTTTTTTGTCTTAACGCCTAGCAGTTTCTGGGCATAAATTTATTTTTAAAAAAAATTTACCTACCTCAGAAAATAAAAGGGGTTGGTAGTTGGCGCTCTCTCTATATAAATTAAATAAAATTCATTTACTCACACATAATAAATTTAATAATCATATATATATTAATTTTTTCCACAACAAAGTAGATGTCGTCTTCTATTTAGCATTGCGCCACCCTTGAGGCGTGCTAGATTCAACTATGAAACCTGCCCTAAGTATTAAAGTACTCAAATTCATAAAGTTGAGATACAACTCGCATTGCCACATAGCTTTGAATTCCTCAAGTACGCAATGACGTCAAGTCTCATACAATAATGCAAAGGAGTGTTTGTCAGATTATTGAACGTACAGTACACTTTGTTTACCCTGAAATATAGCATTCTTACAGTGATGGGCCACGGTATCGCCATAGTAGAACAAAGCGTGCTACTTTTCAGGGTAAACGAGGTGTACATTTTACTATCGAAGTTTTTTTATATTAATCATTTGAGGAATCAATATTTAAATTTATTGAGGGCTTAGTTTATCGATCAACTTTCGTCCACAATTCTACTCAATCTCCATTAATAACATAATTAACATTTTGTCCAACCAATAGAAACGAAGTATACTTTGTTATACTCCCGAAAGCCATGATTAAAATTGCAACCTTGACTAAGGGAACAGGATAAGGTGGATGAATAATAAGAAGCAGTACTAGTGCTATTTTCAAGAGATTATGCAAAATATTAGTACAGCAGCGGGTAGAGTGTGGGGCCTGGCTTTAGAGTTTTGTCTATGGCGTGCTATCCACTCATTTGACCTTCCATTTATAGTTTCTGTACGTCCTCAAAATAATCTTGTACATTCTATATTAACATTTTAATGGCTCTATTACAGTATCCCCTCTCAACTTTTAAATTAAGGGGAGGGAAGGGCGCGGGGGCCAGTGTTTCACATTTTAATTAAATATTTTGAAACAGTTTGTCCCGAACAAATAAATGTTTCATTATATGCGCTAAGTTTAATTTTTTTCACATAATAATAAAGCAAAATTTCTCGAATATCTTTCACTGCCATCAGAGCATTTGGTGATACAGATTTTAAACGAAAAGAATTTAACATCAAATTCCAATATTCCTATAAAATATGAAGAATATCCAACAGTTGATAATCCTTTGTGTAGAAAATATATCTAGGTATCTCCAGAAGTTATTTTTATTTGTTGTATCTAAATTTGTTTTTTAATGAGAAATACCGGCCTTAGTTCATGTTACCGTTACCTTCCATTATACTCTAATTACCGGAAATATACAGTGCACAAGAATTCAATTGGTCAGGAGCACAACATTACATATTATGTTTTGTAATTCCTAAAAACAGAAGCATCATATGACGTAATTGTTTTAATGAAAGGTTCATTTAACGCTGCAAACATGGGCATCAATTGGAATATTCTGCGACTAAAAGGTTTTATTTAAATTCATCAAAACATACAGAAACATATTTTGTGGTACGAAAAAGTGGTTATGAATAATTTTTAAATATGAATAAATCCATATTTACTGAATAACACCGACATTTAAATTTGTAATTTAAATATTATTTATGGTGTCCTATATGATTGTTATTAAATATCATCAGTACATATTTTCAATGAATATCAAATTATAACTAACAAGCTTGCTTTTCAATAGAAAATGTATTACTATGACCGTTTAAATTTACATCCCATTTCGAGTTTAAGGTGGAGGAAAAGGGAAGCTATTTAAGGTCCATATTCTTTCAAATTTTAGAATAAATATTTTTTTGTAAAAAAAAGTGCTTTATATAAGTATGAAACTATGTTTTTACAAATAGCTATCTCAAAATATTGTATACATCTGTTTCAGTTATTGCATAACTCTACCGAGTATTTTTCTATTTATTTAAAATATTTAGGTTTTAATACGACCATGATGATTAATTAAGAACTGTTCAAATTACAAAAAAAAGATTATCATCAAAACTGTATACATACTTACTTTAATTCGCATTTTATTCCACGCCATCTTAAACGATTTTTTTTTCAGCACCACGTATTACTACCCGTTCGGGCTATACGCGTATGTACTAACTGCGCTAATGATTGCAGGGATTATGAGGGCTTTATAGCCTATACAGTATACAGGTAGTACGTATGTTTTTCATTTTTTAAGGTATTTAACATTCCCATTTACAACCAACTTATTATGCTGGGACATGAATTACACTCTAACTTAGCTCTAGATAAGACAGCAGTGGTCGTTGATTGATCCCTGTAAAAGGGTAGTAGTCTCCAATATCACCAAGGAGCATATCATGCCCCGACACTTTTCATTTAATACTATATAACAAACAGTTGTGTACAACATATTGCCTATATGAGGTATCTCACGGCGTATCGAAAGCAAGGCGACTTCAACGTAGTGATGTGTGCATTAATAATGCTATCTATTCTAAGATATGTCTGGATTTGAAAAAAATGTATGTTTTCAAGCTGATAGTTTGGTCACAATTGATGTTAAAATTAAATCATTACAACTCATATTCTAACCTCTAGTTTGAGGGGATGAAAGTTTGGTTTTTTAAATCCTGTTATCAATATGAGAGATAAATAAACCTATAATTCAATACCGCAAACGACTGTCTTGGAGTCATCTATTAAGAATCATTCATATATAATAACACCAGTAACTGGATGGTCCACAAGGAAAAACAATAACTAATCAAATAAAGAAAGTACAACGCATACTCCAATATTAACTGGAATATAAATACAATAAATATATACATACATACACCGTTCCCTTAAGGGTTAGGAAAGAAACTATTCATATAGCTCGAGCAACAATACCGTACTAAATCCATCCTCATTAACTTTCTCCACACTTCCTTATCCTTGCCAACTCCCTTCGCCCCAACGACATCCATACACCAAATCATACATGTTATTTTATTTTTAATACTTTTAATGTTCCTCTTTTTCACACATTCGTCTACCATATTTAGCCATGTCTTACATGGTATACCCCTTATTTTTGATACACACGCTCTAACTTCATAATCATATTTGCTTCCTCACTCGATTCACACTCATCCTTTCAACATGCCCAAACGAACCTAAGACATTTCTTTCACAAGGACATAACTGCACTCCTTCAGCACTCATTCGTTACTGACTCTATCCATATGAGTTTTCCCACACACATTTTTTCTTAGATAGTTTATTCCCAACACATTCACCTTGCTCCTGTGTTTCTCCTGATAAATCTTAGATTTTTAAATGATTTTGATGTGAAACATATTGTTCAAGGCGTATATTCTAAATATCGCACAGACACTCGCAGACATACTAATTACATTTAAAAAAATAGTCTCTTAAATAAAACTAGAAACTTCCTTATAAAGGATGCTTTCTAAAATAATAATTTAAAACTCTTAAGATTTACTGAGGTGTTTTATAGTAACTGTCCTAGGTTATTTTTTTTTTAATTTATTTGATATGTATCGTGAAAACCTTATATTTAATAAGTATGCATTTGATATAAGACTAAAAGCAAAATATTTACATATACCGTACTGAATATAAAAATTCCATCTAATTTAATTTACCAAATAAATAAATCAGTAAAACGTAATAAATTGTAGGAAATAATATTTGCGTTGAGATATCTAGACATTTTTGTTTCTTTCATAACTTCTTAGCAATGTTTGAATGTTTGTTTTGAATTACATAACTCGAGTGGACGCATGGAATAGAAGCGCTGGAATAGCGTATATATGAAGTAGCGAACTAGAAAGGTTCAAATAGAAAGTTGACCATTCATAACAATGTTGAACTAGTTGGTCAAGAAAGAGTCCATAATGGGGTATAAAAAACTTGTATTTCTGGGCATCGTGGCTGTCACAATTCCATCGTGGCTGTCACAATTCCATCGTGGCTGTCACAATTCCATCGATATCACAGGCAGTTACGCTGCCCGATTCCATACCATATCAGACGACATCTTCGGGTGATCAGCAGAACTTGTACTTAGATGGCATCCATTGAGCCCAGGGTCTCGAGTTCAAGTTTTGTAGGGCTCACGTGCAAAGTCAGTCAATTACATTGTTCTAAGTTTCCACGAGTTAAGCCAGTTCTTTCACGAGCGCGAGCTTCCAATCCCCTATATTTATTTTACATTATATTTAACATCACATTTTGTATTATATTTTAGTAACTATTACTAAACCAAATCTCGTAAACCTGCATAGTATTTCGAACCCTCACAATTACCTTACCTGCAGCCTAACCCCAATCACAAGTTAACCTGACAAATAAAGCCCACGGGGGGTAGGTCACGACATTTCATTGATTTTATTGAATACAAATAATGCTTTATTTAATCGTCCAAATAATAATATATTATTTACTTACAATATTATACCCTCATATAGAGACTGGTATTCTTTTTAGATTATAATTTCATACGGGCAACAATCATTGACATTACATATATTTTAATGTAGTTGAAAAATGACACCAATACACAGGAGTTGAACTCAGGACCTTTGAGTTTTCTGTGGGGTAATTTTAAAATTATATTTAAAGGATTATTATAAAAGTAATACAACTATTTTATAATTTATTGATAACAACCCTTACAATTAATATGGTAATATGGCCTAACGCATTATTCACGTGTTATATTGGATTTACCGTGACAGTAAGATACAAGTTTGTTGTAATGAGGGTTTTTTTTACTAAATGGTTTCTCAATCTACTTCCGTGTGGATATGGATACATTTTTTTTATATTATACCTTAATCATCCCTATCAAATGACTTGGTGGGGTGGGGGAGAAGGGGGGAAGAGAAAGGAAAAAATGCAGAACAGCTTATTTACCAATTAATATTTATGTAGGTAACCAAACATCCTTCTTTTTTGTATGACAGTATTTTTTTGACGGATGGTACTGTTTTTAGCAGGACAGTAGTGTTTTTTGTGCAGGACAATACTTTTTTGCAAGATGGTACATTTTTGCCGGAGAGTACTGGTTTTAGCAAGACAATAGTTTTTTGCAGGACGTTAACTGTTTTTGGCAGGACAGTACTGTTTTTAGCAGGATGGTACTTTTTGCAGGACGATACTTTTTTTGCAGAGCACTACTGGTTTTCAGCGGGACAGTACTTCTGGTTTTTGCAGGATGGTACTTTTTTGCAGGATGATACTGTTTTTGTCAAGACAGTACTGTTTTTAGCAGGATGGTACTTTTTGGCAGGATGATATTGTTTTTGGCAGGACAGTACTGTTTTTAGCAGGATGGTACTTTTTTGCAGGATGATACCTTTTTTTGTCAAGACAGTACTGTTTTTAGCAGGATGGTACTTTTTGGCAGGATGATATTGTTTTTGGCAGGACAATACTGTTTTTAACAGGATGGTACTTTTTTGCAGGACGATACTGTTTTTAGCAGGATGGTACTTTTTTGCAGGACGATGCTGTTTTTGGCAGAACACTACTGTTTATGGCAGGACAGTACTGGTTTTTAGCGGGACAGTACTTTTATTCATGACGATACTGTTTTTTGCAGGAAGATACTGTTTTTGACAGGACAGTACTTTTTTGCAGGATGATACTGTTTTTGGCAGAACACTACTAGTTTTCAGCGGGACAGTACTTTTTTTCAGGGCAATAATGTTTTTTGCAGGATGGTACTTTTTTGCAAGACGTTACTGTTTTTAGCAGGATGGTACTTTTTTGCAAGACGTTACTGTTTTTAGCAGGATGGTACTTTTTTTCAGGACGATACTGTTTTTGGCAGAAGAGTACTGTTTTTAGCAGGATATTATTGTTTTTTGTGGTAATGCCCTGTTGTCCTAAAGAACAGGTGTAAAGCTTATGTACTGGTTTATATAACATTTTAGTAAATTTCTAAAAGAATAGTTGAAAGTAGGGAGTGGTTATAATGAAAGTTAAGACTTAGATAAGTTGATTTAGAAAATTATAAAATTAATTTATAAATCAAGCATTTAATAAAGGGGTTGATGTATTCAGTTTAATGGACAAGCGATAAAACGTACAATATAAATACATTTTTATAAAGAAACTTAGAGTATGATATTAACAATTATATAAAATTATAATGCATCATCAACTAAAATATAATACTCAACCGATTTGAATATTCTTGAAACATAAGTTGACACATTAAAATATTAATACAAAAGTATAATATACAATATAACGTGATATGAACAATGTTATTAAGTCCAAATTGGTGTTTGAGATTAAAGAATAAAAATTAAATTAACATCTGCCAAACTGATTTATAGAAAATTAATTAAAGTATTTATGTAATGTATAATTTTCTAGATAAACTTATCTATGTCTTAACCTTCATTACCGGTTCATAAACAAATATTTGTAAAAGTACTTCTTTTTGAATTTAGAGGGAAAAAAATGTAATGTGTCAAATTGAACAGTGTTTGAGCAATAAACTTGACTCTTAAGTTTTATTTTTCCGAGAAGATTTATATACAAGTTTTAGTTGCCTAAAGTTATGTACACGTGATATGAAAAACTAGAATTACTATCTAAAATGGGATGTAAATAAAAGTTTACAATGCTTTTTGTAGGAAGTTCATTCTGAAAGGTTTTTACCCTAGCAGGATTCTACCATAGAATATGATTTTGGAAGGAAAATCAAACTTTCAAAACAAACTTATTACAACAATTATTAGTGTAAAACTACGTTTTTTTAATACGTACGTCTCTCAAAGATATTTCTTGATATTACCCTTAATTTATTCCTAGAGTGGTTTTGATTTAAATGCTACGTTGAGGGAAAGAGGATACTTATCAAGGAGGATTCAAATATTGGATGACTAGAAGGAAATATGAAATTTCTGGGGGGATGAAGAAGGAGGCAGAGAACAGGGTGCATTAGCGGTCTAAATTCACCGACCAGAGGAATGGAACTGTTGTAATAAAGAACACATCATAGTAATAAAGTCAAATAATATATGAAGGACATCGTCATTGTCAAGCAACACTGTCAATGCAAACACATAAATAAATTTAAACTATTTTTTTTTAAATTTCTTCATTGAATATAAATACATTTTGGATGTTGGCTGATAATTACTTCAAACTAATACTTAAGTACAAAAGTGTAGAAAATAATGATAATAATAAATCAATCAAGCAATCAAGCAATCAAGCAATCAAGCAATCAAGCAATCAAGCAATCAATCAATCAATCAATCAATCAATCATTGTTTATTCAAGATCTAAAAGAAAATTACATAATTGATTGTATGACACAATACCGAAATACTTAAAGGCACATGCTTAGGTCTTGCAGTTAAATATTTAATTAATAAATAATTATTATTATTACGATAGTAATAATAAGGTTACTATAATCATTATCATCATTACTTTTGTACTGTAATATTAGTTTGAAGCAATTAGCAACCAACATCCTAAATTTATTTATAATCAATAATTGAAGTTAAAAGAATATATTAAATGTATATATATATATATATATATGTCTGTACGGACAGTCTCTTTCTTGACATGTACGATGTCTTTTAGGAATTATTATCCACCTCGGTGGCGTAGTTGGCTAACGCGCTTGTCGTGTTGAGCTCGACTGCTGAGGACGGGGAGATCGAGGTTCGAATCTCAGTCGGGTGAACTGGGAGGTGTTTTTCCTGAATGGTTTTCCACTCTCCCTCCACGCAAATGCGGGTTCACTTCCTCTAATTCAACCTTCCAAATTCCTAATCCATTAGAGTAATTAGTACTTAAACATATAACCCGAAAGGGTAGTAAGACGCGGTGCTAATATTATTATATTTTTTTAGGTATTATTTGAATTGGTGTATGTTACTGCTACATTGAATTACTTATGAAACGAGAGTTTTAATAAATACTCTTGTGTTTAAACTGTTTTTATCTCGCTCCCTCTATTATTTTTACTCAATATTTTCTATTTCTCCTTTTTATGGAAACATAATGTACTGTACATTTTTGATTTTTTTGTCCTTTTTCTAAAAAAAATGTTACATGTAAATCTAGTAAATAGTATATAACACCGTATTTAAGTTATAGATAAGCGTTTGTAAATTGACTAATAAATATGTATGGGGCTTTAAAACACCAATCTTAACTCTACCAAACTAAATATCTCTTCTAGCTCGAGCCATTGACCCTGATCGTAATCGGGGATGTTATTTCTCTTAACAGATAAGCCACCCCCTCGAACAATCCAGGCTCTACACGAAACCGAGACAACTCGACCGTGAAAATACGTACTCGCTCAAACTTCCCCTCATCTCCCCCACCAGCCCCCCTCCCCCCCCTCCAAACCATTCTCGATAAACTTTCAAGTGAACACGTTTCGGAAACTTCAAAACACCTTCTCAAGTACACAAACTTGTAGCCTCCCCCTTTTCTCTGGTACAGACCCGTGGCGCAATCTGCTAACTGGCACTTGTACCTGCTACTAACAGTTGCCGGAGCTCTGGTCGCACTAAAACACGCGGAACACGTTAATGGAGCGTAAACGTTTTCAACTTGGGGTAAAGAGTTCCAGGCTATATCGTAGTTCCTTTCGCGTCAGGGCTGCGGGCTTGAAAATAGGCGAAGACGGAGGAAAGGGAAAGAGAAAGGATAGGAGGTGGAGAGAGAAAGTGAATCGAAAGGAATTACGGCAGGGACTATAAGGAGATAAAGAGAAACAAAGCTTGACATTCGTAAGGAGCTTAATAATGGAAGAAGTTTAATCAAATTAAGAATAGGGGGAATAACAAATTAAATCGAAGATCTTGTGTTATAGTTAATGGAAGATAAAAAAAATAACTGTACATCCCTAATGATGTTATTACTATGTGTACAATCAAACCATATGTATGCACTGATTATCACAAGAAAGATTGTCTGAAAGAAATTATTTTTCTATCAAAACATTTATTTTATATTCAATTTTGGTAAGAGAAAAGCCCTTTCAGACGTCCTCTTTTCTCAAAAAGAGTGATTAGCAAATTGTGAAGAAATAAAGTGTTGCTATTATAATGTTTTTACACATGCGGCAATGTGTTCGTGGAGATATAGCTTAAGTGTTAAAATAAGGGCCTTTAAATATATACAAAAACAACGTAACAAATGGAATAACCGAAAAGATTAAATTTAATTTGTTTAAAGTCTTCCCCCTTCCATTTATAGTATACAAGCGAAGAATTATATCTAAAAATACAATTAGAACATATAGCTCCGTGGTGTTGGTGGTCCTGTCATATAAAATAATAGGATTGTCGCATCCTCCAATTAGCCTACCTGCCTTTTTCTGGTTTGTTTAATACGTTGGTAGATTTAATTTATACCACGTAGCGCTCGCTGTCTGTCATGAGCGCTACGTAGTATCTACTGCACGCAGAGGTTTGAAATTATAAAATTAGTAGCCCCTGTACACCTGTGCACCTTGAAGAAAGAATTTTAAAATTTTGATTATTTTTTCAATTTATTAAAAACTGGGTCGTAGTAAATAAAATGAAGATAAAAAGTTTTTCTGTCTCTTTGAATCAAATAAAATCGTTGTCCTGGCTAACCCCGGGTACGTCCTTAGTCAGAGATAATTACAGATTTACAAAATAATCTAGTTTTTCCGTTACAGGTAATTTGTGTTCACATTGTTTCGTTTATATTTCGTTATTATGGTTCTATGTCGTTTTTGGGATTACTTCCTTAAAGATCAATGAAACACTGCATTTGTCAGGTATACATATAAATAGTTCTTCCGTTAAGATATGAATAAATACACATCAGTCCCAATTGAATATATTATAATTATATTGTTTCATTTAAAATATAAAACTGATTCAATTCACTTTAAAAATACGTCTCCATTTTTACTCGTTTCTACAAAATAAATTAGGTAATGGTAATTTATAGCGAGTTCATTTAATGTGTTTCAAAATGTCACAGTTTGTCAGTATAGTTATTAATTGATTTTTATAATCTTATGTATTAAGTCATTACCATTTTATACGGTGTTAAGTTCAAGCCCAGTTTTAAAAAGCTAAAAAAAAAATGGTTTTGTTTAATTTAATTAATCGTTTCTTACTTAAAATATAAGATAATTTGCAGATTAAATATTTAAAATATTCAATCTCAAATTTTGCATATGTTGTCAGGTCTTTTTCCTTTCTCTTGACACCTGGGAGAGAAAGTATTGTGATCACATGAAAAATGTATTTTAAGATTTTGATAAATGTTGAAATTTCGTGATTTCCTGAAAAAAAAATGTTTTTTTTGCAATGCCATCTCTATCTCTCTGTCGATATACACCTCAGGCTAGATCCAAACATATTTTACCGATTGGGCTAAAAATTGGTATCTTGGTTTTTCATAAGGCTCCCTCCAAGCAGTGTTTATAATTATATACCTCACCTTAAATTTAAGAGTAGTTTACTGAAGAGCAAAAAAATTAAAAAAATCTATTATTTCTAAATTTGCTCTAACGATTTTGATAAAATTCTATGTATAGACACTGTTTATAATTATAAACAAGATTGAAATTCTCATTTTCTCGTTAAAATTACTAAATGACTTTGAGGGTACTTTACATAGATCATATTTTCCAATTTTTATCATTTCTCCGCAACTATTTGAAATACAAAATAACTTAGTAAAGTTGTAGTATTATCAAAGATAACATCTTTTATTTGAAATATATGTTTATAAAACCAATAGTTTCTGAGTTACAAGCAAATATATATATATATTCTTTAATTTCATGTTTTGAAAATTAATTAGATTCCTATGCTCTTTGGTGGACCAAGATGTTTATTTTTCTAAATATTTCTATAACAGTTCCTAACAGTTTCTAGTTCCTAATGCCTTAGTGTAAGTAACAGTGTATATTATTTCATTTATTAGCTTTGGTGTATCGTTTCTACAACAATGTAAAGGACTTTTATTTCAATTCATAAATCTTACGAGTTTTTAGTAAATTTATATTTTAATATAAAAGTGGGAGATATTCTATTAAGTGCACCATGCCATTTATTAAATATTTGTAATGGATGCATTGTGATGCATGCGTATAACCCAAATGGGCAATAAGACGCTATGGAAAAAAAAGTAATATTAATACAATATCATAACAAGCCGACTCCAACCGATCTAGCTCACTTCAATAGCGTGTCCACTCCACCTACACATGTCCCATCTCACTGAGTTGAGTGCCAAATCACCTTAGCTAGTGGAAGAAGTAACTATAGTAAAATAAACGTGAAGACGAAACGTCAAGAAATTTATCATTTTGAAACAGGAGTTCCCAAGAAATTAAAGGCGGTGTTCCATTTATAGTATGGTAATGGACGGATATTTAAAAATGAAAGAAAGTTATGAATAGTCCTGATTAGCTCTCGGTTTGGTTTTAGTCCTAGAGGGTAAAGCCGACAAATAGTGCAACAAGTCTCGGGACAAAGACGCGCAACATTTGATTGTCCACACCAATTAGTCATCTCAGGCTTGTTGCTCTGAGGAGGTAGTGTTTATCCGCGTGGTTTACATTTTCGTTCATACGAGTATTTCGAGTCGTAAAAGCAAGAAAGTTGGTGGGTTCAGAACTACTTACTATAAAGAAAAACTAATTCAAATTTATTAAGTTATTTTAAAATGTCTGACGGATCATTTGTTAATTTTACTCGAATGACAATAACCGATTTTGAAATATTCTTAAAAATAATTTGGCCACCCATAGCAAAAAAGAGACACCAAATTTCGAGAGTCTGTCTACCCCCACATCAGACATGCCATAACGTTGAGATACCTGTCAACTGGAGATTCATATGCTTCAATGCCATACAATTTTTAAGTTTCAAAACAATTAATAAGTTGAATTGTACCATAAGTTTGCCAGGAATTGATAAATGCTTTGAAGGATGTCATTGACTCTCTCGAATTAATTAAGAGTGAAGTGTATGCATTTTACTTTCAACTTCCTTTCTTGTTCTTGATGCATGGGAAAATTTTTGCAATATCTTCCCATGCATCATAATTTTTTACTTTCTTGCTATCTTACAGGTAGAGAAAGTATTGTTATCGTCAAAAATATCGAACTCAAGATTTTGATGAATCTTGAAGTTTCATGACCCCCTGGATTCAAAAAAGTTGTTTTTGAATTTCCGTCTGACTGTACCTTCAACTAGAGACTAAACTATTTTACCAATCGAGCTAAAACTTGGTATCCAGGGTTTTAATAGGGCTGCCCCGGGGAATTGGATATCCAACCCTAAAATTACGGGTAGTTTACTGAGGGGAAAAAAGAGAAAAAGTAGATTTTTTTCAAAATTGGCTCTAACGATTTTGATTAAATATCATTTCTTGATTATAAGCAGTTTATCAACATAACAAAAAAATGGCTACTCTCAATATTTCGGTAAAGTGACTTTAAGGGCTCCGGTCAAATGCGTAAATTATCATTTTTTTATCATATCTCCGAAATTATTTGTGATATGAAATTACTTATCATTACACATATGTATAACAATTTATAATGCAAATATTTTATTCGAAACAAATTTTTATAAAACCAATAAGTTTCAAGATATACACAAATATATTTATTTTTTAACTTTTCGAACACAAAAGGTAAAGTATTGCGACCGTAAAACAAATCTAACCTGAAATGTTGATGGATGTTGACGTCTCATGACCCCCCAAACCTTAAAAAGTGTTCTTTGAAATGCTGTATGTGTGTATATTTAAACTTAAAATTAAGATTAGTTTAATAAGGGGCAAGAAGACAAAATATCAATTTTCTAAAAATAGTTTCTAATGATTTGGATTAAAATTCGCATTTAGGTGTTATTATGATTATAAATAACCTGGCTATTTTCATTTTCCCATGAAAATGATTTTAGTATACTTTACAGAAGCAGAAACTTCCGTATCTTCACAACTATTTGAGATAATAAATAACTTATCATTGAAAAATTGTAGTACTATTAATAATAAAAAAACTTTTCTATGAAATATATTTTTATAAAACCAACAGTTTCTGAGATATTGGCAAATATATTAATACAATTTACAACTTTCCCTCCAATCAAATGCGGTTTCACTTCCTCTAAATTCAACCTTCCTGATTCCAAATTGTTTAGCGTAATTAGTACTTAAACGTAGGCCTATAACCTGAACGGGTAGTAAGACAAGGTGATAAATAAATAAGATAACGAGAAAGATCAGGAAGCATATTTTAATCTGTGTAGAGTCATTTGCTGAATCAACGACCCAAACAAAGAAGTGTTAGACTTTTTGTAAAATGTTTTGTTTTTTATAATATTTATTTTAATAATTTTTTAGTTTTTTGTAAAAGGATATGTATGTTATACTATTTTATTGAAGCTATGTAAAATATTGCAAGGTTAGATTCCACTGTACACTTTAATTTTCCTTATCACAAACATTCATTCCAATATAATTTTTTTATTCAAACTGTTGTTTAGTAAGTATACATATTAGGAAAATCAAGCTTTAATTAAATATTTAACATCTTATACTAAAACCATATTTATGTGTAAAATAAATAATACATTCCTCTACATCTAAAATAAAGTGTACATTTCTTAACAATTATGAGGCATGATAAAATGAGGACTAAGTGTGGGAGAGAGGTAAATAGGGCGACCAAACCAAGTTTCGTCATCGCTTCAGCTACGACTTTGCTTGGAATGTTCCCAGCTTCACGTCCTACGGACCGGTAAGTGTACGAGCTGAGCTGTACCATCTAACTGCGCATGAGTAGAAGATACAAGAGAGGAGAGAATATATAGAGAGGAGGAAGTGGTCGGACAGAGGAACGGGTCGTGTCAAACTCACGTTTAAGTCCTGGCTAAATACCAATTGAACTCGGGAGGGAAGGACCAGATTTCACAGATCTCGCTCGCATGTTCACTGTTCATGTGACTCACTTGATAAAACACAGAACTTTTAAATAAATAACACCTAAGCTGTGTTTTGAGGTTGATTCTACCATTTATTAAAAATTGGTTTGCAACAGATAACATTTCAACCACCTTTTACTATATATTTTAAACCATTATTGAACCATAAAATCTATACTAATATTATAAAGAGGAAAGATTTGATTTTTTGTTTTTTTGTTTTCTTGTTTGTAATGGATAAACTAAAAAACTACTGGACCAATTTTAAAAATTCTTTCACCAATATGAAGCAACATTATCAGCGAGTAACATAGGCTATATTTTATTTTGAAAATTTAATTTATTCCTCATAAAAATGTCGATAGTATATTATATAGTCGTTGGAAAAAAAAAGTTGTTGAAGGGAAAGTGGGGTTGGTGAAGGGGGGGGTGGTAGGGGTGAGGAAAGAGGAATGAGATGAAAATAGGAGGGAGGATAAAAAGAGGGAGGGGGCTATAAAGTGATGGTATGACTGTATTTAAAAAAAAGTAACAAAAAAGTTTTTTTTATATTTACATGATTGATGATTTGAAGCTTTGTTTTACAGGATTCTTTACAATGTTTTTTTACGGAGAAGGGGGCTAGTAATGTATATTTTACTATATCAATTGTATTTTACAAAATATTAACTAAATAAATATATCAACAAAAGACTTATTGTAGGAAGGCACTTTTAGAAAATAAAAATATATTTATCTTCAATTGACATTTACAACTATCATAACAATATAGAAGTAATAATTAACAATCTAGTTTAGAAACTAATAAACTCTTAAGTAGATAACCCCACCCCCCGCCCTCCCCTCCCCCCCTGCGGCACCCCGGCAACACCAACTTCCTTAACACACGTCGATTAATTTTAAGCTAACTACATTTTGGTTTCATTAGGTATAGAAGCTATTAGTGACATTCTACTAACCAAACAACCCCTAACATCAGCTAAACACCCCCCCTCCCCCGAATATACTCAAGTTAACTACACCCTGGTGTTAGAGTGATATAGAAGCTATTAGTAGCGTGCTACCAACCAAACAACCCCTAACATCAGCCCGGATCGATTCCATTTTCCTCGCTTCTGACCGCACGGCCAGTTATCGCAATGCAGTAAAAGATGTGTACTATGGTTGGGGTGGTTGAAACAACCCTCTCACCCCCTGACTTCCTGTTCCACCCCCTAGAATCTAGCCTCCCCATGATTGATTGGAAGGCCCGTCTTTATCAGAGCTCCTCTGAAACCTACTACTAAACACTGGGGAAAATATCTCGATCGTTGCTCATTCGACTATAATCGACTTGGAATGGGTATATTTAGCACTCCGTCTTACTACTCGTTCGGGTTGTATGCTTCTGTACTAATTACACAAATGCCTTAGTGATTAGAAAGGTTATATTTAAAAGAAGTGTACCACATTTGCGTGGAGGGAGAGTGGATAACCATTTTGGAAAACCACCCTTTGTTCACCCGACCGAGATTCAAACCTCGATCTTTCCGTCATCGGCAGTTTAGTCAACTGCAAGAGTAGCGCCTTAGACTATTTGGCCACCGAAGTGGAGGACTTGGAAGTTGGAATTGAAATGCGTTCAAGTTTAAAATATAAATCACCTCAAAATGAGATTGACCATTAATCATATCATTTTCAAACTAGTTTTAAAGGAGGGTGTGTAAAAGTAATGGGTTTAAAAATTACTTCTGATTGATTCGTGAAGTATAATTATATATTCAACTTCTTGTGGGGCTAATTAGGGATTGTAAAAAAAAAGTTAAACATTAATTTACACAAAATGCACGTAGTGGTTTGTTGTAGCCCCACGTCTTACCATCCTTTCGGGCTGTGTACTAATTACGCTAATAAATTTTAGGGACTAGGAATGTTATAGGTATAAGAAGTGTACCAACATTTTCGTGGAGGTAGAGTGGAAAACCAATTTGTAAAAAAAAAATCACTTGGACCCCAAGACACAAAAACAGGCTTCTGCTACTATTTCACTAATATAATTATTTTTCTATCCGCTTCATTGACCGGCTGATTTAAGGCGCTGAAGATGGGGAGATTAACGTTCAAATTCCGGTCAAGTATATTTAAGGCAGTTTTACATCAATGGTTTCTCACTCTCATTACACGCAGATGCTTGTAGATTACCTCTAAAATCCTTCCTTCCCCAGTCCTACCTCATTAGAGTAGTAATTATAAATGCGTATAACCAGAACACATAATATGACACGGTTATTAAAAAAAACACTCCGCATCTCACATCCCGTTTAGATTTTACCCATATTGTTAAGTTTTGGAAAATGACACCTAGACACGGGAATCGAACCCGGACCCCTTGACTTGCCACGCCAATGCTATACCACTGAGCTATCCAAGATTCTTTCAGTGTCGTTTTTGGCATTTATTATTATTATTATTATTATTATTATTATTATTATTATTATAAGCACCACGTCTTACTACCCGTTCAGGTTTTACGCACTTACGCTAATGTGTAATGGTAGGGTGATTGTGAGATGAAATGGAGGACCTACAGTTTAACAGTGGAATCCGAACCACGATGGAGGCCTGGCATTCCACACATTCACAAGTTGTGATTAATACACATCTTGTTAGGAGTGAAGGAAGGGTTTGGCAATCAGATAAATCTGTGCTGGGACAAAGGATTGAACTCCGGACCCCAGCACGGAAGTCTGACACCTTACCCCCAGACCACCAGGTCACCAGTGTGTCATTGTTAAATGTGATGGCATACTGCTGACTAGCGAGTCACCAGTGACCGTAGTATCTGCTGGATATTTGTTAGTTGACGATATCCACACGTCCATCACAGGCTCTGCCTTCAATTATGAACGAAGGATGACTTTGAGAACGGTACGAACCCTGGGTAGCTCAGTGGTACGCTCATCCAAGGGTCCCAGGCTAGACTCCCGTGTCTAGATGTCAATTTTAAAAATTGACTAATATGCTACTATAATCTTAACTAGAGATATTTTCCATCTTGTGAACTTTTCTTGCCATGTAGTGTAGGGAATATATTAAATTGTACAACCATTCACTTATTTACATTTACACACACATATATATAACTGTGTACAGGTATATGAGTGAGCAACCTATAATTTAGATGAAATGTACACTCATGTTCATGAAGTAGGACTAGGAAATCATTTATGGAAAACACACATGACCAGTTTTGAACCTCGACCTTCCCATCACCAGCGAATAAGATCAAGTGTCCATCGATGGATGTATCTAAATATTAATCCAATCGTGCGAAAAGGGACTCATTGTTGAGTGTGAGCTCCTAATATTAAGGTAGAAGTGTAGAGAGATCAAGTTAAGGCAGTATTTTGGGAGTTTTTATAGCAAAACCCTTTTTATGGCCAAAATTAGTCAATTATTGCTCCAGCAGAAACTTGAGAGTTTAATTTCCTTCAGATGGTGATGTAAACAGATGTTGAATATCTGTCAAGAACATAGCGATATTAGATTTGGATCAATTTAAGCGAAGAGAAAAAGTTGTTATTAAATTCCAGGAGGTCTAGGGGTAAGGTGTAACACTTCTGTGCTGGCGGCCGGGGTTCAATCCTCGGCCCCGGCAAAGATTTATCTGATTACCAAACCCTTCCTTCACCTCTGACAAGACATCTTGTGAATGTGGGGAATGCCAGGCCGCCACCGTGGTTCGAATTCCACGTTAAACTGTAGGTCCTCCATTTCATCTCACAATCACCCTACCATTACACATTAGCGTAAGTGCGTATAACCCGAACGGGTAGTAAGACGCGGTGATAATAATAATAATAATAATAATAAATTCCAGGACAACCTTGACATATCTTCAACAATTACTGTTGAGGTCATCATGTAAAGAAAATGATATTCAATGCTTCTACTTGAGAAATATTTGATTTATTTTGACAAAAAAAAAAGTTTTGCTATAAAAACTGCAAAACGCTGCCCTTAACTCACGCTCTTTGCATTATCATCTTAATATATTTAAATGTTTGCTTTATGCGCATACATTAATTTTGACGCTTGAAGAATAGGTAGTAAAAAAGTAGAATTTTATAGGAAATATACCTGCATTTGCGTAGAAAGAGTGTGGAAAACCATATAGAAATAATCAACCTCAGTATACCCTACCATAGTTCGAACCCTGATATCCATCACCAGCAATCCATTCTAATAAGAGAGTGACGCGTTAGAGTGTTTGACTACCGATACGGTTATTTAGGATTTTGGAGACAATCTATTGTTCAAAGAGAAAATTTAAGTATCAAATAAAAACGTAGTTAACAACTTTTCTTCATGCCTCTACTCCGTGATGAGATTGGAATAAATTAATGGTTCACTCCAATTCAATTTTCCCCGTCACCAATCGTAATAATGAAAACAAAACTTAATTAACCGTTTATATTAAACTCCAGTTCTCGAGAAGGGAGTTTATACTTATACTTTGGTTGAAAGGACTGATTAAAAATAGCCACAGATAAATTATTTGAAGGAAAATATTTTGCAGAATGGCTAATTTAAGAGAAAGATATAAATGTTTTTATAAATAAAACAACCCTCAACACTAACTAATGGTTTAATATGGAACGAAACAAGGAGAGCAGATTTGATTAATTTTTGTATTAAATACAAATTTGTTATAACAGAGTTTAATTTGTAGGTGTTTTCTCTTATAAAATATTGTTTGTATTTTTTAGATGAATCTTCTTACCCATACGTGCCATACGCATTTAGCAACGCTAATAATAGAGACAGAGAAAATAAAATCCAGCGGAAATGTATACAAATTTGCGTGGGGTGAGAGTACGACGGAAATATAAATATATACCCTTAGGAAATCTAACCCGGTCTCGAACCACCACCTCCCCATTACCGACCAACCAGACTAAATAAAATTGGCATCCATCCGGTGTGACCACTCGTACGTGTTTTACAAATATTAATAAAACTAAACTTATTAAATCAACACGTATTTGTTTGTAAAAACCAAAAACAGTTAATTATAAACATAGTAAGCATATAATTTGAGAGTGGATGGCTAAAAACTCTTAAAATAAGAACATGTTTGCTTGTAAGCAAAACTTTGTAATTTGTAGAAACCTGTATCGATGGATACGAGGGTTAAGTTGACAAACTTATCTTATATTATTTAATGGTGACAGAGATGTCAGGATTCGAATCTCTGATGGAAATATTGATGGTGGTATTTCCCTAAATGTTTTCCCACCCATCCTCTACAAAAACTCGTTTAAGTTCCCTCTCAAATTCTACCTTCCTCATACCTATCGCACTATCGTTGTTAATGTATGTGTAGTGAACGAACGGGTACTAAAACTTTATGGAAAAAAAAAATTAACAAATTCATATCAACAAATCTAGTCAGTCTGATTCAAATAGGTGTGCAAAGTACAATAGTAATAAATAGCTAAAGTGTAAATAATATAGTCAGTAAAATGGGAAAAATTGTTATTCACACAAATACAATTAAAATGATGTATATATCTTTTCATTGAAACGATTTAGTTAGATATTTTAATTAAAAAGAATGGCTGCGTGTTTGTCACAAATAATCCCTCCCTTCTCTTTTACCTTTTTTTTTTTTTTTTTTTT